>PVKH010005166.1:0-10370 GCA_004027955.1 Chaetophractus vellerosus
GGCGGCTTGCCTTCTCAAGTCGGTCTGCCCGCTCAAGGAGGCCCCGGGAAATAAACCCGGGGCCTCCAACGTGGTAAACCGGCGCTCTACCAATTGAGCTACAGCCGGCCCCTTTTTATTTATTCTTGATTAATCAGGGTTGCTTTTTTGTTACCTGCCCAGAAAATGAGCCCTTGAATTTTTTTCTCCTCTATTTCTGGGGCACTTATTCCTGCTTTCATCTTTATTCTCTTTCCTTCCTTGAGACTTCTGAAGTATTTCTTTCCTAAGACTTTTTAGTTAAAGCTTATTTCATTTATTTTCATTCATTCATTCATTCATTCTTTCTTTTTTTGAGGTATCAGGGCTGGGGATTGAACCTGGGACCTCATATGTGGGAAGCCGGCTCACAACCACTGAGCCACATTGGCTTCCCTGAGTTGTTTTTTTCATTTGTTTTGTTTTTGTTTCTTCAAGAAGCAATGGAAACTGAACCCGGGACCTCCCTTTGTGGGAGGCGGGTGCTCAAGTGCTTAAGCCACATCTGCTCATTTTTTGTTTTTTTTTTTAAAGATTTATTTTTGTTTACTCCCCCCACCCCACATTGTTTGTGCTTGCTGTATGCGCTCTGTGTCTGCTCATCATCTTTTTAGGAGGCGCCAGGAACCGAACCCAGGACCTCCCATATGGTAGGCGGGTGCCCCACTGCTCGAGCCACATCTGCTTCCCCCCCTTTCTGCTTGTTCTTGCTGTGTTCATTTTTGCGTTCTTCTGTGTCTGCTTGTTTCCCCCCATTGCGGTGACCCACTGAGTCAGCTCACTGCGCAGCGGCTTTGCCTGCTCACGGGCAGCTTGCCCTGCCTGTGGCGGCTTTTGTCCTGCCCATGGCGGCTTGCCTTCTCAAGGCGGTCTGCCCGCTCGAAGAGGCCCCAGGAACCGAACCCGGGGCCTCCCATGTGGTAAACCGGTGCCCTACCAACTGGGCTACAGCCGGCCCACCCCCCATTCTTTCTTAACAGCAAAGGTAGTTCAGGCTTAGAAATCACCCTTGGGCAATTACACCACGGAGAATACTATCAAACAGCCAATGCTCCATATAAGGGAATCAAGATTACACAAGTCCTAGACAACAAATATGTGGAAAGTGACAGACGAAGAGTGCAAAGTGTTCTTGAATAAAAGATTACACAACATGACCATATTTCATTAAGCTGAATTCTAGCCACAACACATTTGAGATAGTCAAGATTCTGGATCCTTTACCCAATCCCTAGTGTGTGCCCTCAGAGCTCTTCACAGCACTATATCCATCTCAAGAATTCTCTTTATCATCCCTTACCCACTCTTCCTGTCTCAAAGACTGGCCTTGTCTTCAAAGTCTCCTGTGCTGATTCTTACACCCCCTTACCTCTTGAAATTTCTTCAGCCATGTATTCACTTAGTGGTAATTTATTAAGTTCCTAGTAATTAATTGTGCTAGGAACTAGGGATGCATAGGGATAATGGAGTAAGGATGCTTGCTCTCACCTATAGTATTTAGTACTTATTCTAGATGTTGTGTCAGATAATGGAACAAACTGGAAGACAAGACCTGTTTTCTGTTTGTATACTTATGTGATTAAATGTTTTATGTATGGTTTACCTTATGTTATCATTAATGTTGTAGAAATAAGTGAGATGTCTCATGTTTATAATTTAATGGCATTCTCTCTGATTTAAGTTTTTTCATTCTGTCACATAAGGCACGAGCTTAGTGATGAGTGGCCCGCAGGTTACATTTAGAAGGTCCACTCCCATAGGAGTTCTCTGATGCAAAACACAACGAGGACTCCTACTGAAGTGTTTCCCATATTTTTGTGTTCATGGAGCTCATTGCCAGTGGGTTCTGTGATGCCCAAAACCTTTATCACACCAACTGCAGCCATAGGTCGTCTGGTCTAAATTCTGTGATGCTGTATAAGAGAGCTAGGCATGAAACCCTTTCACAGCAATGGCATTCTTGGTCTCAGAGCTCTCAGATGTAATTAGTTGGCCTAAGAACTTTACCAGAGGACCTATAACTGCAATTTTTTTCTCCAGTATGAATTCTCTTAAGACTGAGTTAGGCCCAAAGCCTTTCCTGCTGTGACTGAATTACTGGGATCTTCCCTGTGTGAGTTCTCAGCTGTTGAAAACCTCATGAAAAGACTATCCTACATGCAAGGTCTTTGCAGATTTATGTCCTGTGTGAGCCTTCTCTTGGTAAAGAAGCCTGAGGTAAGCTGAAAGCAGGTTTCTTTACACTAAATACATTTATTCCATCTTGTTTCTATAGGAATTATGTTCTATATGAACTAAGTGCATTCTACTTATTCCTACATTCCCTACATATGTATACTTTATAACCTGCGAGTCCTTTCAGGCTACACAAAGGATGCAATTTAGGAGGACTTTTCTCTGTTCCTCCCAATGAAATGGTCCACTTCTTTTATTATTTTTTCTACCAATCTTTGTATTACATTTGAAAGAGTTCCACATTCATATTTGCAGGGCTTATCTCCTGCTTAATTTCTTGACAAGTTAGAGGTCTTGAAGGCTTTCCTACAATCATGACTTTCATAAAAGTCTTTTCCCTGTGTCACTTTCCTAATGACTAAATCTACTTTATTTTTCAAGCTTTCAACCTGAGAGTTACATATATGGCAATGCTTTCTTGAAGGGACACCAAATGATGGCTTAGTTTGAGCTCCATCTAACACTTGCACATATTCCTTATTTTCATTGTTGCATTTCCAAATCAGTGCTTTCTTGGGGACGAATGGCATTTGCCTTGGCATTTACCTAGTTAACCTTCTACTTCAACATCACCTACACGCCAGTCTGTATGCTGCCACGAAGAGCCAGTCTTTCCATGTTTGAGCCATGCTAACTTGACTGTGTCAGAAGCATATAGCGTTGCCTTCAATCCTAGTTGTCTGCATGAAAGAGGAACAGCCATGCCAGTCTTGGGAGAAAAAGACTGCTGCAGCTTAACAGTAAAGCATGTAATTCTACACACACACACACAACACACACACTCCTCCTATCCCACATTTTCATGAGCTACCAGAACCTCCTGCAAACTGGTGCATTCAACTGGCTTCAAGCCTCCACTTGGATGTTTCTAAAGTTCCCTTGTTCATGCTTCATTAACAGAACATTCTAATCAAGATACGTGATGGTTCAAAAAGACTCTTGAATCTAGCTGAAAGCTATATGGAAGTTCTTCGTACTACTCGTTAACTTTATTTCAAAATTAAAAAGTGTAAAGGAAAAAAAACCTCTACATTTACACACCTCACCAGACTTCTTCATTTCATTGGCTAATGCCAAAAATCAAGTAGTAATTTTTCTCCTTTATTGTAATTTTTTAAAAAATATTGATATATACAAAAAGAACATATATAATAAATAGTTACCAAGAATAGTCACAGGAAGCCTCCTGAAGCCATCACTTCACCTACAAGCTAGAATTCTCAGTGGCTTCCTATCCTTTATTTACTTCAGCTGATCTATACCTAGGTCCATCATGGCTACCTCAGAACTGAAGACCACTCAGCTTCTCCCCTTACTGCTACTCACCCCCATATGTTACAGCAGTCCCTTGCCTGCTTCCATCTGTGCCCTGCCAATTCTTTCTCCATAAGCACACACAGTGAGCTATGAAAAGCCATGTCACACCCCTACTTAAAACCCTGGTTTCCCATGAGTACCCAGAATGAAAATCAGTACCCTATGTGATATGCCCGCCCGCCTCTCCACACTTAACTCACACACATCTCAATTACCCCCTTCCAATCCAACAGCTGACTTTCTATTCCCTGTACATGCCACACTTGCTCTCATCTCAATCACCCTAAATGTTGTCTCGCATGCCTGGAAACTCTTTCCTCTACCTTTACATGTTTGCAGACTCTTCTTCCAGGAATTGGCTTAAATACTTACCTCAATTTGTAATTACATCCATGTATCCTGTTTGTAAAAGGCTTTTATCTATAGACTGTACATTTTGGGATGGCAGGGATTATGCTGGGTCTTTGTTTAGTACACTGCATAGGACTCTGTACATTTTTAGTGAAATGAATGAAGGGGGTAGAAAGGAATTATCACATAAAGGACTCCTTTTGTGACAGCACAGAGATGAGCCTGGCACCCATCACTTCATGCCTATGCCTGTGGAGAGAGCATCCTGACAACAGCTCTAAGCTCCCCATAAGTAGCCTCTCACCCTGGGACACCACTCCCAGATCTTCTGTCACTCTGGAGCCAGCTCTCTGAGACCTGCAAAACCACAGCAGCTAGATTCAAGGAACTACTAGATCATTCAGAAGATGTGCATGGCTGGGAGGCACCAGGTTTGCCTGCAGAGTGCTTGAGTCCTTGAGCTCCGTAGAAAGGGAAATACTGACAAGCTGCAGCAAAATCAAAAGCCCAAAGACAGGAAGGAATACCAGGAGACCAATTTGAGGAGAGAGAAGGAACTGGGGTGAAAGCAGTGGGCAAAAACCAGCAGAGATGACACAACATCCTCATATTGTTGGAGACCTTTCAGGTCACAGGTTAGTGACCTGTGTTAAGAGTCAACAAGGGAGTTTTCACTGTTGGTTTTCAATGAAGATAATGAAAAAATTACTCGAGTATGGAAGAGAAAAGCAGAAAATGTCAATGACAAGCCTTCAAGCTGAAACATGGAAAAGTGAGAAACAGTTCAGAAAAGGGGGCGAGGAGCCATGAAGACCATGACCCCTCTATGTTGTGGACAACAGAAAGCCTGCACCAAAGATGGGGTGTGTGTGTGTGGGGGGGGCAGTGGCAGATGCAGATGTCATAGCTGAATACTGCCAGAAGCGGGTATTCCAATGCCACTTGCATCAGAACAGAAGGAAGAGAAATAGCCAAAATTTTCTTTACAAAGCCATCACACACTGATACAAAAGTTGACAAAGATGGCACACACACAAACACAAACAAGAAAACCATTCTCCAGCCTAATTTATGAATACTGATGCAAAAATCTTAAAAAAGCCAATGGACTCTAGCAGTACATTACAATAAGGATATTTCTGTGTCTATCATGTCACTGTGCTCACCGTTCAAAGAAGAAAATCCTTATGATCACCTTGGAAGGCTCTGGAGGAGAAAGGGGGCTGGTATTGATTTTAATTCATTAGAAAGAGATAGGGGGAGCGGATGTGGCTCAAGCAGTGGAGTGCCTGCTTCCTACGTGGGGGTCCTGAGTTTGATCTCAGGTGCCTCCTAAAAAAAACAAAAAACAAATAACAAGCAAAACAAACCAACCAATGTAGCTCAGTGGTTGAGCACTGGCTTTCCACGTACAAGGTCACGTACCACCAAAAAAAAAAAAAAAAAAAAAAAAAAAAAAAAAAAAAAAGAAAAGATAGATGACTATTTTCTGAGTAAAAACTGACTTGACAGTCAACTTCACAGTGTCTTGGGAATATGAGCCATGATTAACACAATTACTTAATTGCCCCAAAGATGTAAGAATTATTATATTTATCTCCTTTATACTTGTTGGCAAAATGAATTTTGTACTGGCAAAATATGTGAGAATCTACCAAAACTGTTACAAATTATAAAGAATATTATTAAGTAGCATTGACTGGTTCATCTAGAACAAATATGCAAGACAGTGTAGGAGGATTACCCCAACCAGATAATGACAACAGCAACAACAATGAAAGCCAAATGGTGATGGGAAGGCCCAACAGAGCCCAGGAAGTTAGTGGTCAGAGCAGGTCCCATCCTGCATACATCAATGCCAAAACCAGACTAAATTTGCCAACAGACTAATTCTCCCCCAAGTTAACTTCTAAATCCAATCAGATGTAATACACATCCTAACAGGATTTTCTCAACAAACCCTGAGAAGCTGCCAGAAAACTAGAGGCCTGAGAACAGCCAAGAATACTTTTTTTTTTTTTAAGGAGGGGAACTACCATTTATCCAAGCTTGCCGTAAAGCAAAAATAAAGCAGTACAGCATTTACTCAGAGACAGACATGATCAAAGGAAAAAAACTGAGACCAGAAAGAGACCTAGACACAATTACTATGAAAATTTAGTCCACAACAAAGGTTTTACCAACAAAGAGAAGGGTCTAATCAGGGAAGAAGAAAAAAAAGTAAACTAGAATACAGGAAAGTATTTGTACAACCTGCCTATCTATATAGGATACAAAACCTAGCATCCACAAAGGAAGGACAAAATTGAAAGGAAAAAAAAAATGCTTAAATTATAAAACTTTTGTATAGTCAGAGACAACATAAAGAAAAGTACAAGATAAATGTTGACCTGGGATATATTTGAAATATTAACATCCAGAATATAGAGTTCCCAAGAATAAAAAAGACAAACCAAGAAATCTCAGGGAAAAAAATTGAGAAAGGACATGAATTCATAAAAGAAAAATACAAACAATTCATAAGTTTATAAAAACAAATGCAACTTCATCAGTAGTGAGGGAAATGTGAAATCAGTGGGTGAACATATTATTAAAAAATCTTTTTAAAAAATTGCTATTTGCTGGTGATGACAGGATAAAGAAGTTCTCATGAGATTGGGCAGCTATGTATGTTTTCAAGGATTTTAGCAGCAATTTCTTGCTACCAGATTTTTTTGTTGTTGTTACATATCGCCCCCCTTTCTGCTTGTTCTTGCTATATTCATTTTTGTGTTCTTCTGTGTCTGCTTTGTCTCCCCCTGTTGTGGCGAAGCGCCGAGTCAGCTCACTGGTGAGCGGCGGCCTTGCCCACTCGCCGTCGGCTTGCCCCGCTTCTCAGGCGGATCTGCTCTGCTTGTGGGCGACTTGCCCTGCCTGTGGTGGCTTTTTGCCCTGCCCACGACGGCTCTGCCCCGCCCACAGCGGCTTGCCCTTCTCAAGGCGGTCTGTCCCGCTCGGAGAGGCCCCAGGGAACCGAACCCAGGGCCCTCCCATGTGGAGAACCGGCCCCCTATCCACTGGGCTACAGCCGCCCCCCTTATCAGATTTTTAAACTTATATATCAGTTAATCTTGCAGCAACATTTCTAGAAATCCACCCTACAGAAAAGCCAACCCATATATGCAATGAAATTCTTTGCAACTGTGTTGTAAAACAACAATAAAACAAAAACACAACAAAAGAAACCTGGCAACTTGAATGCCATCGAGAGGAAATATAAGTCAAATGTGGAATATACTGAAGCTATGAAATGAAGCAGACTTGTATGTGGTATGCACATAAAAAATGTAAACACATACACACATAAATACATATAAAAAAGCCTAAACCACAATGTTAACGGTGATTACTTGAAGGAACAGCAGTAGACTCTGGGGTGGAGCAGGATGAGGGAATCTCCCACTGTTCCTGCATATACCACCTGCCTGCCACAGGCCCCAAGTTCACTCTGACATGCAAATGGGACACTCCTGACTCTGAAGCCAGAGGAAAACACAGAGCTTGATTCTGTATGTCCGTGGTTGCTCAACACAGGGCCCCACATCAAGGTTTCTTCCTATCCCTTGTTTTCCCAAGACACCAGTCCCTCACTGAACAGGTGGCTTGTTACCTGCAGGGTCTCCTTTTAGCCTGTTTCTCACCTGGAAAGGTGTCTTGAGGAATTTCTCTCTCCACTGGCCATAGTTCTTCTGCCTCCTCTAATTGAGACACCACATCTGGTTTGGAAAGCTGATGTTCTGCTCAAGGGAAAAGAGACAGGGCTTGGGGGTCTGTGTTCAGGAGAAAATGCCTTCCCGCTGCAGCAGGCACTGTCCCTTAACTTCCCCCCCACTAGAGGATGGCTTCTGGTCTAGGGCAGTAACTACAATCCCGTTCCCTTTGCTGGATGCTTGCTTTTCTGAACTCCCTTGTAGTAAGGGCAGCTGTGGGACTCACAAGACACAACGAGAGTTTGCTTAGCTGGCAGCTGTCGGGGGAAAAACCTTTTGCTTTCTTGCTAAGTATGTGAAAAGAGAGCTGGCCAGGGCTGCCCCCTCCCCTTCTTGCTGTTTGGAACATGGACACAGACCTTAGAGCCACAGTGATGTGGCAAGTGACCTGAGCATGTTGAAAACAAACATGCTAGCCATGGAAAGACAGAAGGAACCAGTGTCTCTGATGATAATATTGAGCTGTTGGACACTGACACCATATTCTCTAGACTTCTCATTACAAAACCCATAAATGCCATTATTGCAGCCAAATACATCCTCAGTAGAGCCCTGGTCTTCAGGGGCTCTAAGAGATGGACTAGGTGAAACTTCAAAATTAGCATAAAAAAGTTGCCCATTTCCTACAGGCTCAAAGTAAAGTCCCTGAGGCTCCAGGGCCGGAACATTTCCACTCTGACCCTTGCAGCTTGACCACAAGCACACACACAACTCAAGAGGCACTGCCTTCATGCTCCAAGCACAGATCTTTATTGACACAGGGAGGACAACCTTACCCACTGACACCAGGTTCCTGTAGTTCTCCAGCATCACCTCCCTGTACAAGGACTTCTGCATGGAGTCCATGAGTCCCCACTCCTCCGGGGTAAAGCCCAGGGTCACATCTTCAAAGGTCACTGGTTCCTAAAACCCAAGGTTCCTGTTCAAGCAGGGTCCTTCCTCACCCATGATAGCAGGAGAAGGAGGGAGGCTAACTGAGCCTGGGAAGGCACAGAATGGTCTAGAAGCTGACTTTAGAGCAATCAAACTCCTGAAAAATCCAATTCCCATGTCTGTTCCTGCCTTTGTTTCAACCTGAGGGACAACCTAAGGCTGAACTTGTTCAGGTCAAAGCAAGAGGACCACATGTGAGACTAGAGAGGGATACTTCCTTTTCTGAAAACCTATTTCTCATTAACCTGGGGAGTCACCTTTGGGACATACCTTTGGGATTAGTGTGTACATTCCCCAACAGGGAATTCCCTGAGCTGAATCATCACACCCACACTTCACAATTATCACACATACACACACCTCAGACTTCAACTTCCACCGATAGCCCCTACTGCTTCTAGTTCCCCTTCATCTATCAGTAATCCATCCCCACCTGTCTTTGCGACTGTTTGAGCCCAGCTTTCTTCACCTTTCACTTGATACCACAGGAACTACTGAAATCTAAAGAAGCCTGATACCTGCTTAGATCTCTCAGGTGTCCCCCCACACACACTCACCTTAAAAAATAAACTGAAGAGCCCTAATCTGGCCCTCAGGATCCTCCAGAATCTGTCCACAGCTCTAACCAACCCCTTGGAAAGCTAAGAGCCTTCCATCCAGGTAGGGTCTGTCATGCCCAGCCAGTCTCTCCCCCTCCCCGAGGTGTCTTGGAGCCTAGGACCAACCCACTCCCATGGAAGGGGCTAACTCAGAAGTTCAAGGAAGCCTCTACTCACCTGGGCCCAGGCTGCCGGGAACCTGGAGGCCATGCCTTCCTCCTCCCCGTGCGTCTCGTGATAACGGGTAGAATCCTGAGGAGGCCGACCCTGATGGGCTTGGGTGGGGAGAAAGAGGTGTGAAACTGCGACCGAGCTGGGTTCCCTTCCGCTGCCAGGAGGTGGCCCCATCAGCGATAAGTGAAAGTCCACCCCGGACCTCGGAAAACGCCCTGAAGTGGTCATCTTCCTCCCAGCACTCTTACAGCCAGAATGGGTTGACTTTCTCCCTACAGCCCCATATTTGGCGGGGTTAATAACCCCAGGGCCGGAGGGGCTCGTCTCCTTTTACCCACCCATACTAGTTAGTGGGGGTGGCCTCCCCTTGTTCCCCATATTGGGGAGGAGGTCGGGTCTCGCTACCCGCCCCCCACGCCAGAGGGCCCCAGACTCCAACGCCCCTGCCCGCCCCAAGGGAGGAGCAGGCAGGCGAGGCCGTCCCGGGCTCGACGAGCTAAGGCCAAGGCTGGCCTCGCCCCAGTGGAAGGGTCCCGGCCCCGGCTGGATCCCCGACGGGCGCCAGGACCACTCCGCACTCACCCGAGCGCGCCTCACAATGGCGCCCGGCAGCCCGCGAAGAAGTGCGTCAGTGTGCGGGCCGGGACTACAACTCCCAGCAGCGCCGCGGCGCGCCGGGCCTCGCCCAGGCGGAGGCCATCTTGACCAGCCCGCTCCGGGCGGCAGACGAAGCCGCGGCCGGCAGGAGGAGGGTTCCCGCTGGCGTCCCTCGCCGGCCCGACTGGGCAGGGGGCGTTCTCGAGTGGGGGACGCCGGGCAGCGCCGTCCCAGCACCTGGGCAGGTCGGCAACCCAGGCCGGGAGAGGGTCGTGCCCTGCCACGAGGAAGACCACGCGCGACGCTGACCGGAAGTCGCAGAAAATGGAAGGGCGAGGAGGGAGAACGAGCGGGTCGGAAGTGCTGGGGTCAGGGCTCGGTGGGGGAGGGAACTAAT
>PVKH010005166.1:10470-22533 GCA_004027955.1 Chaetophractus vellerosus
GGGGGTGGGCCGGGCCGGAAGCGCTGCGTGGGCGGGGCTAAGTGTCCCAGCAAGGATTGGGGCGGGGAGGGAGAGGCAGGGTGCCCAGGGTCTTGCGGTGACCGAGTTCGCGCGTGGGAGCTGCGGCGCTCGTGTCTAGAAGGCCGGGACCAGCTGTGCCCTCCTCGGGAGCCCAGGAGGAAGAGTTCTCGCCTGTTCCTCGAGGGCCCGAGAGTTGGTAGGACAAGCCTCCTGGGGCTCTCCTGCCTTCCTCAGGGCCATGCCCCAGACTCCACCCTGGTGCCTGCCTCAGGTACTTGGCCCAGTGCCTGCTAAACCTCTTCCAGGAGTTGTTAATATTTATGGCCACTGCGGAGAGGGTCCGCCTGCAGCCCACACATTGTCCGAATTGTTGCAATTTACACAGTAAGTCTGTTGATCCTTGCATATTAGGAGTTACTCAGTGACTTTGTCCATGTCTTTTAATATTTCTCTGAATTTTTTCTTGGCTCTTCTGGATAGAACACCATCCCCATTCCATAAGTAATTTGGTTTCTAGCTTTTCCATGTTTTGACTTTTTAAAAATGTATGTCATATAGCCTTGCAACAAAGCCATGTTTATTAGTCGTGTTTACTAACAAGCAACATTGTTTTGTTAGTGATATAAATTGGGATGCTTCTAGTGGTTCACCATCAACTTTGATCCAGTTCTTTAAAAATATTAAGGAAGGAAACCCCCTTGGAGTTTATTTTTTTTCTAATTTATATGGTATAAGATAAAAACAAGATTTTTGGTTAAAAGGTGTTTTAAAATAAGTAGATAATTGAAGATTGATTCATAAAAGCCACTTTAATGCAACTTTTAATAATAAATTAATTGCATGTTAAGTTTCTTTTTCCTTTTAAGTTAAGCATCCAGTTTAATTTGCCATCGTTTAATTTTATAAATAAAAGGCATGATTTTGGAACATATATCAACTATTACACATATGAAAAGTCAAAAATGATATGCATCCTGTTTGATTTGGGGAATAGATATACAGGGCCCCAGTCCCTTGTTCAAACCCTTTAGGGCCAGAAGCATTTTAGAATTCAAAAGTGTTTGTATTTTAGCAGGATAGTAATGTTCATACATGGTCCAGTAATTAATATCCCTATCAGGTCAGCAGCAGTGTGTGGCCATCAAACATGAGTATATATGCAGCAAAATACCTGAGAATTCACGCTAGGTTAGAGAAAGACGAAGTTTAATTAGTCTTATTTCAGGCAAATTTTGCAGAAGTGTAAAGAATGTATCTTTTCGTTAGAAAAGTTTCTGGAATTTAGAATTGCAGAGAAGGCATTTTAAATCAATATATGAAAATGACTGGATTAGTACCAGTAGTTCCATTCACTTGCAAAGTTCAATTCATACTTTTCCTCTCAATTTATATCTCATAATCATAAATTTTTATGGAGATACTGATTTATTGAAATATATTGACTTCTTCCTTCTGCGTTCTTTAATTGATGGTCCATTATCGTATAAATTAACATAGAACTAAAAATAAAAGATATCAAATTATATATTGGCCCAAACCACCATTGACAGTTGGTGGTATTCAACTGAGTCATAAACCAGTTGTGCGATTTAATCACAGACCTGTGACTTGATCTCCACTCACCATTCACCATTCTAACTTGATCATACAGAGCATTTCAAATCATTCCATGCAAACGGGGTCATGTTTAAATAATAATTTTAAAAAAGAAAAAGAAAGATATATATCTTTCTTTGAAATGTGAGCTTGCACAAAACTAGTCTGAACAGAGCTTGAGAATTTCAGGTTGGGGAAGCAGGAATAGATTAAAATCAGTGTTTTACCTGTAAATTATTAGTATCATAGCTATTTCCCAGAAAATGAGTGCTTGGGTCTATTTCTGCTACTCCTTTTATCCTTTCCCTGTTCTCCCCAACATCATAGATAAGGTTAACATCAAGATAATCCAGGCCTGACATAGCACATAGGGGAAAAATGAAAAAATCTGAGCTCTCAGCAGAGGTTGACCACAAAATTAGAAAATGTTCTGTCTCAGAGAGGCATGCAGGAATTCACCAGGAATACAGGACAAACCAGTGAGTCAGGTTTGGAAAAATCCCATTTCATAACCTTTGCACCTTTTATCATTTGGAGTATGTTTGCTTGCAAATAACTGAAAACCCAGCTAACCCAAAATGATAAATACTGTCTCCTTATGAATCAGAAAGTCCAAAAGTAGATGGTGCCTCTTGCTGGTTAAGCTACCCACCAATGTCGACAAGAACTGGGCTCCCCCTTTCCCTCTTGCTCCTCAGTGTGGGGGCATCTCATCCTTCAGCTGCTGGGACATGGGCAAGGGACAAACCACATACCTTGACCTGGTCCTAACCACAATCCCACTCAACATTTGTCTGCTTCAGAAAGTCTACTCATCTCTCCTGATAAAAAAAATTTGACTCTTTCTTTCTTCTTGAGTCTTCCTCTTGTTCACTTCTCTGATCAACAACTGTGGTAGATACTGCCGTCTGCTGGTCACTGTACCTGAAACAAAAAAAGGAAATCTGCTGTCAGCAATCTTAATTTTTAAAATCTTGGTTGTTTTTATTTCCTTAAATAAGATATGAAACAGACCTAAGCCCAAAAACTATTGGAAGAGATAATTTTAAAATGCAGTTATTAACAGATATTAGCATATTAAACAACCAATTGGAAAAATTTTATAAAGCAATGAGATTACAATAAACTAGCCAGAATAAGAAATATGCATAAGTCACACACATGTATGCATAAAATATTCCCTATAACCTTAACAAACATTGAGATTCTTTCTGCAATAGAAATATAAAATATAAAATACATGGGGTTAATTTTTGGGGAAATTCAAGAGACATAAATGAAGTTAAGTTTCCAGAAAGAATTCAAAATAAACTTGAATAAATGAAGATGCTTACCATGATCCAGGATGAGAAGGCTATTGTATAAAGTATTTCTAACGTTCATCAGCAGACCCAATGCAAGAGCAGATGGGATTGCAACAGGGTCTTCTGTGGGCCTGGTCTTTGGATTTTGTTCTGTACTAACATCCTTCTCAAAATGTGAGAAAAGAAACTTGACTGCCTTTCTTCACCAGATCAAGTTGGATTCCAGTGCATCATATTAAAAGGAAATGCCCCCCGAAATGACTACTTCAAAAATATTCTTTTTTTTTTCAATAAATTTAGACATCAAAGCCATCAGTATTATACAGTTATAATTGCAGAACTATTTGGGGGGGAGGGGCATGATTCATTTTGTGGTTCAACAGATTGGCAGGAGTTATTTTGAATTGAGGTTTGTGGGTTTTTTTATTTTTTAGGAGGTACCAGGTTTGGACCCAGGACCTCGTACATGGGAAACAGATGCTCAACCACTGAGCTACATCCATTCCCCAATGAGAGGTGGTTTTTTCATTTGTTTGTTTGTTCTTAAGAAGTACCAGGGATCGAATCCAGGACCTCATATGTAGAAAGCAGGCACTCAACCACTTGAGCTTCATCTGCTCCCTTTGTTTTTAGTGTGCTCTTTCATCCAGAAAAGACTATCACCCACTAAGAAGAATGGAGGGACTGAGGGAAAACTGCACCCTGGTGTGCACGTGTAACTGGAAGATTCCACCGTGTCCCAACATGCTCTTGGACGTCTGGAATGTTTCTTCACTATCTCTGTGGCCCCTTGGTTGGACCTCTGAGACTGTGACTGGGGCTACTGTGCACTTCCTGGCGACCACAGTGGGTCTCTGCTCTTCCTGGCGTGTCTCCCTGCTAGGGAGTGCCTGTGTGATGAGCAGGAGTCAACATCCAACTGTGTGGGATGACTGCTTCTAGGAATCCCCAAATCCTGGTTCTATGTGATTAAACGAGTCTTGAGAGCAGAAGCTGGTGGGGAGCAAGAAAGTGTTATCACTTAAGATGTTTTTGGCCACAAGGAACAGAATTTGTCACCACTCAAAATCTTATATTACATGAAATCCAGAGGCAGGGTGTAATGGTTTGACAGTTTTATGTAATTATGAATTCCAAAAATATAAATTGAATCATGCTTGTAAACTGATCTGTTCATCTGGGCATGATTAGGTTATGATTAGGGCATTAACTGTGCCACATCAGTAGGGCATTGAGCCCTGCCCCTTGGTGGGTGTGGTCTCAAGTATAAAAGGCAAGGCAAAAGACAGAGGGAGCAGAAGATTTGAGAAGCAGCTTTTTGAGAAGCAGTTCTGATGTTGGAGAGAACGCCCCAGGAGAAGACAAATGAGCCGTTCGCCTGATAGTCTACAGCTGCAGCCCTGGGAAGAGAGGAACCCAAAAAGCCTGAGCCCTGGCAAACGTCGGCAGCTGTCTTGCTCCAACATGTGGACTCTGGTGAGGGAAGAAACTTATGCTTTGTGGCCTGGTAACTGTAAGCTTCTACCCCAAATAAATACCCTTTATAAAGACCGACCATTTATTGGTATATATTGTGAAGGCACCCCTTTGGCTGACTAATACAGAATTTGGTACCGAGGAGTGGGGTGAGTGCTTTTTGCAATTACCACAATGTTGGAATGGTTTTATAAATGGGTAAGGGGTATTTTTTGGAGGAATTGTGAAATGCTTGATGGAAAAGACCTAGATTGATTTGCAGAGACTGTTGATAGCAATATGGAGCCTAAAGTTCTTTTTGATAAGGCCTTAGAAGGAAACAATTGTGAGATGGATGCTAAAGAGAGTTTTTATGATGCCTTAGAAGTAAATGATGAAACTATTGTTGGAAACTGGAGGAAAGGTGATCTGTGTTTTGAAGTTGCAGAGAACTTAGCAAGATTAACTCCTGGTGTTATATGGAAGACAGAATTTGAAAATTGCAAACCTGAGCATCTAGCTGAAGTACTTCCCAAAGTAAACCCAGAGAATGTGGCTTGGCTTCTCCTTGCAGCTTATAGCAAAATGCTAGATGAAAGAAATACACTAAGGACTGAACTTTTGGGCACAAAGAAAACAGAAACTGATTCCGGAACTTCCAAGTTTCTGGAAATCAAGTTTCCAAATCAAAGTGCCCCATTTGAAGACTTAGCTAAACCTGGAACTTGTAAATCAGAATTGAAGATGCAGTTATCTAGAAAAGACTTGTGGAAAGTCTTACTGTCTGATAGCTTGGACCCCTACTTCCTGCATGCTAAACCAACAAAGTTTTTGAGAGAGCTGTATGAGCAAAACCACTGTTCACTTGGACTAAAAAGGACATGGAAAGATGACATTGAAGGAGAAACAGCTTTAAGGAGAAAACCATGGAAGCTGAGATCTGGAATTAAGACATTGCCTTGGGCCAAGAGAGGAGGCCCACCCATGTGTCCAGAGAGGGTGAGTTTGCCTGGGAGGTTGAAGAGGGTGGATGCCTCCACCCAATGTTCCGGGAGAGTTTTGCCTCCCCAGGGTACAGAGAGGGTGAGTTTGTCCCAACAGTTGAAGAGGGTGGATGTCCCCACCCAATGTTCTGGGAGAATTTTGCCTCCCCAGGGTGCAGAGAGGGTGAGTTTGCCCCAACAGTTAAAGAGGGTGGATCTTCCCAACTGATGTTCAGGAAGAGTCTTGCTGCACCAGGGTACAAGGAGGGTGGAGCACATTCCTCAAAGATTAGGGCGTTTAAGGGCAGCACCCCATAGGTCTGAGAGGGGTGCTCCTCTCCCCCATGGATTAGGGAAGGCCAGGTGGTCAACTCGTTTCTCTGAGAGGTTTGAGCCTGTGTGCCAAAGGTTAGAGAAGGACAGGTGGTCAACTCATTGCTCTGAGAGAGTTGAGCCTGTATGCCAAAGGTTAGGGGGAATGTTGTGTTCACCTCACTGTATTAGGGTGCTAAGACTCTAACCCAAAGATTGGGTAAGGTGTGGAAATCACCCCAACATTCTTGGAGGATGAGGTCTGGAGCTTGGTCAACACCCAGATGCTTGATGAGGGTGGAACCAAGAAAGTGGCTGTTGGGCAAGACTGTGGAAAGGGTGGGTTCCCATGTGGCCCCAAGGAGAAGAAACCATCATCTTAAGAATGACTCTCAGACTTTGAAATTGAATGGAGGATGCCCTGCAGGTTTACTGAACTGTAGAGGATCCAGTACTTATGTTTAACATCCCAATTTCTCCTATGATAATGAAAATGTTTATCCTTTGCCTTTCCATTTGTGTATTGGAAGGAGTTAAATTGTTTTGTGAGTTTCAGAGTTCTACAGCTACAAGCGATTTTGCCTGAAGACAAACTGTATTTCTTTGAACTGATTATGATATGATTTTGTACTTGCAATTGTTACTGATTTAAGGTTGTTTTTTTGTTGTTGTTACATATCCCCCTCCCTTTCTGCTTGCTCTTTCTATGTGTTCATTTTTGTGTTCTTCTATGTCTGCTTTTTGTCTCCCCCCATTGCAGTGATGCGCCGAGTAGGCCCACTGCGCAGGCGGCTTGCCCCACTCATGGGCGGATCTGTTCCATTTTGCGGGCGGCTCAGCTCCGTTTTTTCGCGGGTGGCTCAGCTCAGTTTTTCATGGGTGGCTCGGCTCCTTTTTGCGGGCAGCTTGGCTCCATTTGTGGGCGACTTGCCCTGCCCGTGGTGGCTTTTCGCCCTGCCCGTGGCGGCTTTGCCCCGCCCACGGCGGCTTGCCCCCTCAAGGCAGTCTGCCCACTTGGAGAGGTCCCCGGGAACCAAACCCGGAGCCTCCCATGTGGTGTACTGGTGCCCTATCCACTGGGCTACAGCTGGCCCCTAAGGTTTTTTGAATATTGCAATGTATTTTTGGAATTCAGAGGGTGGAGTGTTACAGTTTGATGTAATTATGAATTCAAAAAATCCGTATTGAATCATGCTTGTAACTGATCTGTTTATCTGGGCATGATTGGGTTATGATTAGGGCATTGACCCCCACCCCACAGTGGGTGTGGTCTCAAGTGAAAAAGGCAAGGCAGAAGATTTGAGAAGCAGATTTTTGAGCAGTTCTATGTTGGAGAGGAGTGCCCTGGGAGAAGACAAGTGAGCTGTTCACCTGATAGTCTACAGCTGCAGTCCTGGGAAGAGAGAAAAAACAATAAATGCAATCACTGTGGTAAAGGATGTAGACACAGATATTCTTGACAGTGAGAATTCCTTTCAAGAGCGATCACTTCATTCTACATCTAAAGACCCATACAGGAGAGAAACCCTATGAATGGGATCCTCAAGGAAAAGCTTTCATGTTTTGCTCCTCTCTTACTCAACATCACATAACACACACTGGAGAGCACCCCGTGGCTGCAGTCACCATGGAAAAGGCATTAGATACAGGTAAGCTATTATAATGCTACATCAGAGAACTCATACTGGGGGAAAACCCTATACATGTCATCAGTGTGGAAGAAGTTTCAGCAGGTGTTCTCACCTTAACCAACATAAGAGGACTCATACTGAAGAACACTTTGAATGGGGTCAATATTGGTAAGCTGTCAACCATGTCTCTCGCCTTATTTGACACCAGGAATCTCACCTGAACATAATCAATATGGAAAGGCTATCAGTTGGGATTCCATTTTATTTAACATCAGAGATAAATCATAAAGGAGGCAAAAGATGCAAGTTATTTTTGACCCATAAACAGGTACCCAGTGTAATAAGACTTTGTACTTGTGGCTCCCTCCTGTTACAGATGAGCTGGTATGAGCAGTAATGCTTTCCATATACCCTTAATTTCCCATAGTAACACCATTTAATGGGAGTCAAGTTCTAGGCCTGATGGACAACATTTTGTAGAAATGACTGCTATAAATAACCAAATGTGAATGTTACCAATGACAACAACATATCAATCTTTCTATGCCAAGTACACTTAGGAAAGCACCAAGATTGAAGTATTGTGCTCGCTCATCCATCTTTCAACATCATAAGGATCCATGTATGTATTATTTTATAATATCCATAGGAGAGGGCTAAAGGGTATAACATTCATTTTTTTCCTGAAAATCCAAATGTTGGCATTTTGAACAAATCAGAGAGCTTTATACCAATTCAGCAATGTTTGGCCACTGGCATTCTACAATTGACTTGAAGAGAGGAATCTTAAAAAAGAGCTGGGCGCATCTTCACACTCCAAGGGGCATTGCCAGTGCTGGGCAGGATTAAAAAGACACACATACAAACAAAATGTTGTGGGAAAGTGGGTGTGGCTCAAGCAGTTGGGTGCCTGCCTACCACATGGGAGGTCCCAGGTTCAATTCCTGGTGCCTCTTAAAGAAAATGAGCAAGACAGTGAACTGCTGTGACAGGCTGACACGGCAAGCTGAAGCAACAAGATGATGCAACGAGAAGATGCAATGAAGAGACACAATGAAGAAACACAATTAGAGACATAACAAGGGGGAGCAGAGGTGGCTCAAGCCATTGGTTGCCTCCCTCCCACATGGAAGGTCCTGGGTTCAGTTCCTGGTGCCTCCTTAAAAAAAAAAAAGAAGATGAGCACACAATGAACAGACAGCGAGTGAAAAACAATGGGGGAGGGGGAGAGAAATAAATAAAATATGCAAATATTCTCACTGACCTGATTTTGTGATAATCAGGGTAGGCTAAACATTGGCTATGTTAGAAACCATGCATGTGTCCCCAGACCTAGTTTTTCTCCCTAGGTCTGGTTTTTAGAATGTTGGTGATAAACTAAGCCTGATTTATTATATGACCATCCTGTATGGGAAAAGACTGTAGCTCTAGGTATCTTTGGTCAACCTTAAGAGATATAGCAAGAGAGGCGGATGTGGCTCGGGTGGTTAGGCGTCAATCTCCCAAATGGAGTGACCTGGGTTAGATCCCCAGGACCTCCCAGTAAAAATTTTAAAAAGAAAAATATAGAAGGTGCGTGGGCCACTAGGCCCTTCACCCAAGTGAGCCACCAGGTCCTGCGAGCCATGCAGCAAGATGATGATGTAACAGGAGAATGACACAAGGGAGAGCCAAGATGAGACACGCTGAAAAACCAGAAACTAAGGTGGCGCAGGTGGTAGGATGCCTCTCTCCCACATAGGAGGTTTTGAGGATCGAATCCCAGTGAATACAGGAGGAGAAGGATGAGAAGAGAGGGCAGGAAACAGACACAGAGCGTCGCTCAGTGAATGGACACAGAAACAGCAAAAATGGGGCAAGGGGTAAAAATGGATAAAAGTAAACAAATAAATAAATAAATAAAATCCTTTTAAAAATGTATAGGGGAGGAAGATACGGACTATAGTTAGTAGTAATACCTTGACGATGCTCTTTCATGATCTGTTAACAAATGTTTCAGAACAATGCAGGGTGTTTGGGGGGGTGATGTGTGGGAGCCCTGTATGATGTTATGCATGTTTGTTTTGTTCATGATGTTTACTGAACACTTATAGTTTATGTATGTTCATGTATGGATGATATACTTCAATAAATTGTTTTAAAATAAATAAATAAAATCTTTTTAAAAAATGTTGTGAAATGTCCATACTCCAAGGATGATGCAAGCCTCAGAAACTTCAGCTAAAACACCTTGTACCCACGCTTCATTGGCTTTCTCATCTGAAACCCTGGATGCTAGGAGACATTGACCAAGTAAGGGTTCCAGAAACAAAAGGACTGCTCTTAGAATTGTATACTAAAAGAAAAAATCATTCACATGTGAAGGGAAAGTAAGAATTTTCATATCTGCATGAATCAAAAGTATAATTCAATTATACTCTTGGAAAAATCCTCAAGAGTAGTAATCATTCCCAACAGAACTGTGGGTTGTGTCTCCAAAGACAAGTAAAAGAATACTTACAGAAGCTTTAGTCATAAGAGTAAAAACTGAATATAGTCCAGTGGCCCCTCAATAAGAGAGTGGACAAACAACATATGGTACATCCACATTTTGGAATCCTACTCAGGAAACAAAAAGCATCTACTGACACATGCAGCAACCTGGATGAATCTCAAAAATATTACAATGAGTGAAAGAGGCCAGACACCAAAACAATACAGCATATGATTTCATTTATATGAAGACTAAGAACAGGCAAAACTTATTAGGACAGTGGTGACCTCTGGTGGGTGATATTGCCCAGGAAGGGGTATGGGGTTCTGGAACTACATTATACCTTAACGTGCATGTCAGAAACAAAGGTGTACATATATAAAATTAATTGAGCTGTACAATTAATATCAGGGAACTTTATACCTGTATGTGTATATATGTCATACTTCAATTTTAGAAAGGTTTAAAATACAACTGTGAGCCAGTTTATAGAATACAGGCGATCCATACTGTTGTCTTTAACACACTCAAAACAAAATAAAGACAAAAGAATTGGATCTGCCACTGCCCTTGTAGAAATCAGGATGCTTTCAGCTGCCAGAAAAGCAATCCCACCTCAAACTAACTAATTAGTGATGTCAGAGACTTTTTTCCTCACATGCTTGGAGAGTTAGTGAGATGGTCTAGCTTCAAGTTCAGTTTGATCTAACAGTTCAACAATGTCTCCAAGTACTTTGTTTCTTTTCATTTTCCACCTTGGCAATCTGCAGTGTTGGTTTTCCTTAAGTAGGTCCCTTCTTGAAAATAATGTGGCTGTCAAAGAGGTTCAGCCTCTTTGACTACGCCTCCTCAGCCTCCCTCAAGAGGCTTTGTTCTTTGTATCAGTTTCCTATGTTTTCTGTAGCAAACCACTGCAAACCTGGTCACATTTGAAGGCAGAAGTTTAAAGTCAGTGTCAATGGACTGCAGTCAGGGTGTTGGCAGGGCAACACTCCTCTGAAGGCCCCACAGGGGAGTCTGTGCTTTATCCTCTCCAGCCTCCAGTGGCTGCCAGCAGTGTTTGGTTTGTGGCTGCATCACTGAATTCTGTTACTGTGGTCATATTTCTTTCTTCTATATCAAATATCCCTCTGCCTTCCTCTCCTAAGTATGTGGGGTTGCATTTAGGATCCACTCAAACCCAGGAATGTCTCCTCATTCAGAATCCTTAAATAATCACACCTGCAAAACCCTTGTTTCTATATAAAATAACATTTACAGGTTCCAGGGATTAGGACCTGATATCTTTGAGGCATTTTTCAGCCTACAACTCTCTCTCTCTTTTTTTTTTTTTTTTTTAGGAGGTACCGGGGATCGAACCCAGGACCTCATACATGGGAAGGAGACACTCAATCATGTGAGCTACATCTGCTCCCCTCTCAATCTTTCATCAAAATCCTGGGATTTACTCCCAGGTTATGCTCATTCTTCAACCCAGACACCACGGACAGGAGAATGCCTTGCACTGACTGGCTTGGACTAGGATGCCTACCTGTCCCTGGACTAATTGCTTGGCAATAGGAATGGAATGAGACTGTGTAGTCAGAGCACTTTGAGGCCATCCCCTGGTGCTGGGATTCGGGGGCAACCTCACCCAAAGCTGCACAAAAAGGCATAAGGAGTACTCTGGGGAAGGGGTGAAGGAGAAGGTCCCACTCTTCTCCTTCTCTCTCTCTCCATTTACGATATAACTCTCTCAGGCCAAAGGGAGAGCTCACGCTCTTCCTTTACACTCCAAATAATGCCACCTTTCCCTCCCAGCACTTCCATCAAACCCTCCCGCAGGCACCCATTTCCTTGCTACTCCCTGAGTATTGAGACTTCACTTGGTTCTAGATCTCTGCTGGCAGCAAGTCCAGAAACTTCCAGCACCGACAGATTCCAGAGACAGCTTGTGGCTTTATGACTCAACTTGAGGAGAGCCCTTTGGGATAGATGAGCCTCATCCTATGCTATGCCAGATGTTGTAGCTGCCCAAACCTATCTCATTACAGTAGAGTCCAGCTTACCTCTACAGGTGCTGAAATGCTAGTCACTCACTTTTCTAGCTCTTTTGCAGCCAGGACATGGCTCAATGCTGGCCAGTAGGGTCTGAGATTACAAAGGAGAAAGGACTACTGGGAAAGTTTGGCAGACATAATAATGACCCCCAAAGATGTCCACGTCCTAATTCCTGGAACCTGTGAATATGTTACCTTACATGGCAAAAGGGACTTTGCAGGTATGATTAAGCTAAGGATCTTGAGATA
>PVKH010005167.1:0-22431 GCA_004027955.1 Chaetophractus vellerosus
TTCTCTCCACAACTCAATTGTAAGACCTGTTAAGTGTTTCCTTCCTTTACAGAGTTCTTTCTTTCTGTAAATACTTGTATGTTTGATAAAATTTAGGTGGTATTGCCAAAGTCACACTGCTTTCTCTAAGCAGCTCTGGAATATATGCATATCAATGATATCTGCCAGCAATATATACCTATCAATGACCTCTGTTTTTTGTTTTGTTTATAAATAAAGCATTTATTCCATTTTTATCTAATAAGAGTAATATATTTTTGTAGAAAAACAGTCATATATTAGAATGGTGATGAAGTATGTGAAATCTGAAGTTATACTGTATAAGTTCCAATGTTAGGTTGGTCTTTCACCTGTTCACTGATCATGAACAAGTTCTGTAATTTCACTGTGTCCCAGTCTCATCATCTGTAAAACTCCTGCTTTCAAATACATTTTTTGAGACACTGTTCTCGGTGCTGGGAATTCCAAATTGATCAAATTAATTTAAAACCTGTACTCATTGAGCTTTCATTGTGGAGGAAAACAGAGAAGAAACAAAGTCATAAGCAAAACAAAGAGAATGTTAGATGGGATAAATGTTGTGGAAAACAAATGTGGCACTGATGCAGATGGGGGCAGGTGGAATTTAAAATAAAGTGGTAAAGGATGATCTTATGAGGAAGAGAATGAGAAAAGACCCCTGCAGTTATCTGGGTGTAAGGAAGTTCATGAAATTCAGGCAGCATCAGAAATAACATGTATAGGGCATTGTGAGGAGGACAGTGTGGCCACTCCAAAGGGAACATGAAAGACACAATAAAAAAGGGGAAGTTCATATGATTAAGGAGGAGGGGCAAGATCATTTGGGATATGGAGACTTTTGTAAACATTTTAAATTTTACTTGTGTTGTGATGGACAATCTTATAGGTTTTTTTAAAGTGACATGAGGCAACTTACTGTTTTATTAGTATTACTCAAGTTCTTACATTAAGATTAGGCTCCAGCGGAAAATATCAGAAAAGAAGGAAACAATCTAGACTGCCTCATCAAAAATTTAAAAAGTGAGATGATGATTCTTCAGCTAGGATGATGGCAGAGGAGATGTAGAGAAATTTTCATGCTCTCAAAATATATTCTATACATAGAGTCCATACAATACACTGATGGAACAGATATAAGGTGTGTGACATAGAGAAAACACCAGGATGACTAATAAATATTTGCCTGCACAAGTAGAATTACTTTCTATTAATTGAGATTAATTCTATATATTGCAAGTACCTATCTGAGAGTTAACTTGTGAAGATAAGCTAGGTTAATTACAGATGATAAAATCTCTGAGTATTGTCCCACACTCAGTGGGTGCTCAGAAAATATAATTTATTTTTACCGTTATTATATAAAATCAATCATTTTGCAAAAATATTATTGTTCACATTTTCTCATACCTATTCCAGTCTTTTTTTTCTTCATCATTATTTATTTACACAAACTTTTCCAGTACATAAAACTGTGGCATAGCATCATGAATGAAAGGATTAAAAAACCTTGAAATTCTGGGTTTTATACATATTACTAGAATAAAAAAAATAGGAGTGTACAACAAAAACATTAAACCCTAATGTAAACCATGGACAGTAATTCATTGAAAAATTAAAATAATATTACCACATTAATTACCATTAATTACCACATTAACATAGGGTATTAATGATGGGATTTATTGGAGCTTTGCAGTTTATGAATGATTTTTCACTAAATCCTCAACATCTCTAACAAAAATAAATATACAAATATATAAATAAATAAGCAAGAAGGTTTGGTGAGTTTTGAGCAAAAAATTTACCTCAGATCACATTTTACATAAATATGGTATGCAGTGATGTATATAGGGATAAGAAGGAATATGCAAATAGGCCCAGTGTTTTTATATCGCTCAAAGTTTTATGACATTTATTAACATAATAATTGCTTACTAGAATATGTTATGAGAGGGAAGGGTATTCTTAATTTAATTAAAAAATAAGTATTTCCTGAAATTATTATTTTGTGCAAAATTTTAGAATCTATTGAACATAATTGCCAAAATATGTCAACAAATATATTTCTTAAATCAATGATACATACTTAAATGAAAGCAAGTACAGTGCAGTTCATAAAGGGAACCAAAAATATAGAGCCAGAAATATAAGAATTGACACAATGAATGTAGAAGATAAGAGAGTATCTTAAAAAGTATATTACTAAAAATAAATGCTGATTTAGAGGATTGTGGGAAGATGATAATGGACTAACATGCAGAGTTAAATGATTTCACCAACAAAACCTCACAAAAAAACAAAGAAAGATCCAAATGCTGTCTGAGAAAACTGATTTGGGAACAGCAGACCAGGACAGTGCTACACAACTCCCGGGAGGTTGAGGGACAGAAAGCTGAAGAAGCTGAAAAAACAAGCATGAGTTACCAAGCCCTATAGTAGCAGGGAAGAGCTCCCCTCTCCTATGCCCAAGACACTACAATCTTGAGATTCAACACATGAACGCAGGAAAACCAACAATGAAACTCCTCCTTGGAAAGGTGCACTGACGGGTGCCATCTGCTAATGGGTCTGGAAATTGCATGGACAAAATCTGTTCTTGGTGTTCTCTGTGTCTAACCCTTGGGAGAAAATCTGTGCCCCACTAGTGAGTCCCTGATTTTGATAACTGAAGCTGGGCAATTTTAAAGACTTAGAATAAGGTGAACCAAATATCAAAGAAAAGCTGTGGGGAAAAAACCAATAAGCAAGAGAGAGAAATTGGCCATCACAGTAAACACACCAACATATTAAGATGCCTAGACATCCGCAAGAATTACAAGCTATACTAGGAAACAGGAAGAGATGTCCCAACCAAATGAACTAACCAAATAACCTGAAGAGATACAGGATTTAACACAATTGATCAGTGATAGTCACACAACTTTCCTAATCACTTCAAAACAATTTAAATAAAATATGACAAAAGAAGTAAAGGCTATAAAGAAGATACTGGGTGAGCATAAAGAACAATTTGAAAACCTTCAAAGAAAAGTAACAGATCTTTTGGGAAAGAAAGTCACAATAGATCAGATTCAAAGTAGATTAGAGCCATATAAAAGCAGATTTTGAATTGCTTGAAGAGAGAATTAGTAATTCAGAAGTCACAACATCTGAACTGAAAAAGACAGGAGAACAGAAAGAGAAGAGAATAGAAAAAAGAGAACAGGGTCACAGGGAATTGAATGAAAATGTGAAATGTAAAAACAATGTGTTATTGGTGTCCCAGTAGGAGAAGAGAATGGAAAAGGGACAGAAAGAATACTTGAGGAAATAATGATTGAAAACTTCCCAAACCTTATGAAAGACATAAATATGAATATCCAAGAAGAACAACACACCCCAAACAGAATAAATCTGAACTGATCTATCCTGAGACATCTACTATTCAGAATGACAAATGTCAGAGATAAAGAGAGGATTCTGAAAGCAGCAGGAGAAAAGCAAAGAATCACATACAATAGAAACTTTAAAACATATTATCTAGCTACAGTGATTAAAAAAAGCATGACACTGGTATAAAGAGAGACACACTGACCAATGGAACTGAGTGGAGAACTCAGAAATAGACCCTCACATCTATAGTCAAATGATTTTTGACAAGTAGGTCAAGCCCTCCCAGCAAAGCCACAAAGTCTATTCAACAAATGATACTGGGAGAACTGGATATCCATATTCAACAAATGATGCTGGGAGAACTGGATATCCATATCCAGTTCTGTAACAGATATATATCCATATCTGTAACAGTGCAGAAAGAAAGAAGACTCCTATCTCATACCTTATACAAAAATTAACTCAAAATGGATCAAGAGCCTAAATATAAAAGTGACCAACCATAAAACTCTTAGAAGAAAATATAGGTAAACATCTTCAAGATCTTGTGCTAGGCAGTAGTTTCTTAAACCTTACACCCAAAGCATGAACAACAACAAAAAATAGATAAATGGGACCTCATCAAAATAAAAGACCTTTGCATCTCAAAGGACTTTGTCAAAAAAGTGAAAAGGCAACCTACTGAATAGGAGAAAATAGTTGGCAATTACATATCTGATAAGGCCTTAACTTGCATGATATGCAAAGAGATTGTACAACTCAACAATAAAAAGACAAACTACCTGATTTAAAAAATGGGCAAAAGAGTTGGAAATGCAAATCAAAACTGCATTGAGATATCATTTCACACCTATTATATGGCTGCTATTAAAAAGTCAGAAAACTTGTAAATGTTGGGGAGGATGTGGAGACATAGGAATATGCTTATTCATTGTTGGTGAGAATGTGGAATGGTACAGCCACTGTGGAGGACTGTTTGGCAGAGCCTAAGGAAGTTAAATATAGACTTTTCATGTTACCCAGCAATATCATTAATAGATACATAACCAGAAAACCTGAGTGCAGACAGGAACAGACATCTGCATATCAAAGTTCATAGCTGCATTATTCATGATTGCCAAAAAATGGAAATAAACCAGGTGTCTATCAACTGATGAATGGATAAGCAAATTGTGTATACATGTAATGGAATATTATGCAGCTGTAAGAATAAATGAAGTCATGAATTATATGACAACATGGATGAACCCTGAGGACATTATGTTGAGTATAGCAAGCAAGACACAGAAGGACAAATACTGTTTGATTGTGCTATTAAGAACTAAATATCCTGTTTAAACTCATGGAGGTAAAAATTAAAATATAGGTCACCAGAAAAAAGGAAGTTGATAGAGAATGTAAAACTGAGGTTTAATCTGTACAGAATTGGTAAAAAGGTTGCTTGTAAATCTCTGGAAGTGAATAGAAATGGTTAAAGGATATCATGGTTTTTATAACTAGCAGTGCTATTGTATGGGTATGAGAGTAGTTGAAAAGGAAAGTTTAAGGCCATGTATATCATTAGAAGGAAAGCTAGAAACTGTAAAATGGAACTGTATAAGATAGTAAAACCCCATGTAAAACACAAATATGGGTGATATTGCATATATAAGACTAATTTTAAAAATATAAATACAAATATACTATAGAGAAGGAAAAAGAATAGCAGCTATTACAGCAGGCAACACATAGAGAGATTTAAGGTGATGATTATTGTTTGTTTCTTGTTCATTATTATTTTTGGAGTAATGAAAGTGCTCTGGAAGTGATTGGGGTGATGAATGTATATATACTTGATTGCATCAAATACCATTGATTGTATTCTTTGGGTGAATTTATGATTTTTAAATAAGTATCAATAAAATAGAAAAAAAATTGATTGTATTCATTAGAATAAAAATTCAGAAACCAAAATTTAAAAAAATACATGCTTATCAAAGGCATATTACATTTTTTTAAAAGATTTATTTATTTTATTACATATCTCCCCTTCCCCCCCGTTGTGGCGACGCGCCGAGACTTGGTCACTGTGCAGGCACGGCTTTCCCCGCTTGTGGGCGGCTTCTGCTTCTTTCTATTCATGGCTGGCTCTTGCTTCAGTTTGCGGGTGGCTGGCTACACTCCATTCGCAGGCGACCTGCCCTGCTCGTGGCAGCTTTTGCCCTTTCTGTGGCAGCTTTTTGCCCTGCCCACGGTGGCTCTGGCCCGCCCATGGCGGCTTGCCATTCTCAAGGCAGTCTGCCCGCTAGGAGAGGTCCCCGGGAACTGAACCCGGGGCCTCCCATGTGGTATCCCAGCGTGCTCTTTATCCACTGAGCTATCTAGCCAGGCAATATTACATTGCAAACAATTTGAAGAATAATTGAAATAAATATAGATTCTAGACAATATAGATTTCAAAAATCAAATCATAATGAAATCATTTTCATGACATTAATATACTAAATCAAAATTTTCACATATATTAATAATGTAAAGGAAAATAATGTAGTTTTAATTGTGTGAATGATTTAATTCACAATGATAAACCAATGAAAAATTGTTAAACATTATCATACCTAAAACAGAGGTTGAACTTTATTACAATCAAATACTTGGAAAATAGGGAGAATATTTTCTTATATAAATTTTGAATAGCAAGGAAAATTAAAACTTTAATCCCAGGTTTTATAGAGGAATTTTTAAAAGGAAATTTTATCAACCTACCTA
The DNA here is from genome assembly GCA_004027955.1 of Chaetophractus vellerosus. Lineage (NCBI taxonomy): Eukaryota > Metazoa > Chordata > Mammalia > Cingulata > Chlamyphoridae > Chaetophractus > Chaetophractus vellerosus. Next base: position 6,142 of record PVKH010005167.1, read on the forward strand.
TTGAAAATTTATAAGATGTCACAAAATTAAGATTAATTAAGAATTTCTTAGCTTTACAAATTTTCTCTGTTAAAAGTTTAAAATAAATAAGCCAAACCTTTAATTTGAGAATTTATTTTTTAATTTATTTTTTTAAAATAACATAACATAATAAACTTGTAGAAATCACTAGCAAAGAATTGATAGTTTTAAATCATACTGAATTTAAACAAAGAAATAATAATTACTGAAACTGGTTCACACATCACAGAATGGTTGGGTTTTCAAATGGTTAGCAGTTAGACACATAACTGTATCACATGCAGATTTTTAGCCTGATGAATTTATAAAACTCCACATAGTAAAACTTTACAAGATGATGTTGATCTCACCCATGTACCAAGAAAGCATTTATCTCCCAATTTTAGATGACAAAGTAATTATCAAGCATTATACTGATACTTGTTAAATGAAAACTGCAAAAATGAAAAATTTGGAAGATGTATGTAATATGAATATACTCTTATCTAAGTATTAGTCTAGAAGACCATGAGAACACTATAAAAATGGTTAAGATATTTTATATTCTTTAATATTTTAAAATATTTTCCAAATTTTCTTCAATGTTCTCATATATTTTTTTTCCACAAATGAATTTTATCACAATATATTTCTTTGATCTAATACCAAATGTTTGAAATGCTCTTTTTGCTGTTTAGCTGCTTGTTTATCAGTAAGATTTAATAAAAGGATTTATGAAATATGAGTGAATATATTAAAAACAAAATGCATTCTTTATTCAAAATTTTGAAAAAATGTAATTTATATGATGATAATGGTTGTGATTTATCAGTATTGCGTTAATTTTTACAATAGCTCTATGCACCTGGAATTATTCTGTTTCTTATACAGTTAAGGAAATGGAGAAAACTTTTAGTTACTTACAAAGGGAAAGTCTGCTGAAAAGCTGGCAGATCTAGAATCTAAACTCTGGAATGTCCAATCCAAATCACACATGCCTTAACACTGTGCTACATTTCTCCTTTCTGAATGTTTTCTCCATAACAAAATTATCTGAAATTGGTACATGGGTGGGGATTTCTATCATAGAGGTTGAAAAGATGACACCACTTTTTCATATCTACTGCCCTCAAAACACAAATATTTGAACCACAGGTATGATACATATTTCATGGATTCCAATTATTATGAAAATTTCTATAAACATATCCTTGAAAATATTCCAGATCATGCTGGGGAAAGAGAGAATATCTCCATAAAAATGCCCATTAATTAAAAGATGCTATTTTTTTTTCAGAGAGAGCCCATTTAAACAACCAGTAAGAAAGAAAGAAAAGGTGACCTTGAATGTTCAGCATCACTGTCATTTCAATTGCCTGGAAACATTTCTCTTCTTCATGACTCTAATGAAAGCATTTTTAACTTCCTTGTTCCTAAGACTATAAATGAGAAGATTCAGCATGGGAACTACCATAGGATAAAACACAGATGCCACTTGATCCTTTCCTAAGGTGTAGGACTTCTTTGGTTTTAAATAAGTAAAAATAGTAGTGCCATATAAGATGGTGACTTCCAGGAGGTGCGGGGCACAAGTAGAGAAGGCTTTGCATTTTCCTGAACTGGATTTAATTTTCAGGATATTAGACAGAATGGACCCATATAACACAGAGACTGTGGTAAGAGAGAGTATGATGGTGGAACCAGCAAGAATAAATATGATTTCAATGTCACTAGTGTCAGTGCAAGACAGGGCTAAGATTGGGGTTGTGTCACAGAAAAAATGATGAATTACATTGGACTTGCAGAATTTCAAACTATTCATGAAAAACACTTTGACCAATGAGTCAGTAAATCCTATCTTGTAGGACCCAGAGATGAGGGTGCGGCAAAGCCTTTTGGACATAACAACCTGACAGTGAGGAGGATTGCAAATAGCTACATAGCAGTCATAGGCCATTGGAGAGAGGAGGAAACACTCAGTGGCACTGACCATTGAGTAACAGAGGTCAAGGAATGACAGGTGGCTGAAGAAAAAAATACATGGGGCTGTGAAGCTGGAGATCCAGGTTAATTATCACTATCACTCCTGCATTCCCCAGCACAGTAATCAGTTATATTAGGAGAAACAGCATAAAGAGGGGCAGCTGGATCTCTTCAGATTCTGTCAGTCCCATAAGGATGAAGTCAGGCATGTTTGTGTAATTCCCACTTCCCATACTGTTTAAGTGTTGTAAACTGCTGAGAAATCAAAGGTGGTACTTGGCATGAATGACTTCCAAAAATTTTTTGTTTATATGAATGACCCTGCATTTAAAAAATTTCATTTAATATTCCTATATATGTACAATAAAGAGAAGTTTGCAAAATATGACTGAGATAAATCTTACTTTGACTAACAAATATAAATTAGGTATGAAACATCAATTGGAAACTATATAATAGAGGCTTATATATATTGGATAATTAGAATGAACCAGGAAAGTCACAACTGCCTCTCTTTATTAACACATTTATACAGATGTAAATATTTCATAGGTATTTCTATATACCCATTTTTTAGTTGAGAAAAAGGACATGGAAATTTAAGTAACTTATCCAGAGTCATAGCCATTAAGATGTGGCTCTTTGATTCTACAAATGTTAAGTCCAGAGAGCATGCAAATCACAAAATATTGCTCTGTACAATTAATTTCAGAAAAAAAACAGTGCTAGATATATAATAAATCAAATTAAACCCTAAGCTACATAATGATGTATTAATATGCTCAATTATGTATTAATATTAATGTTCAGAAGATATGATATATTTATGCTGTTTACTTAAAACCAAATTTCTTCCAAAAATTGCATTTTGAATATTTGTACATTTCTGGTACATTCTGATTCAACAAATTGTATATTGCCATTTCCACAAATCCTCAAATCTATTTAGGTAAGACCTAAATGATATGTATATAGATATTGATATTCTTCTACTAATAACAGTATTTTATCGGATCAAAACTTAAAGCTTCTAACTTTAGCATACTTACTATATGCTAAAGATGGAAACCTTCTTCTAGCATTATCTGTCTAAAAATGTGTCAAATTCTAGTTTTCCCCACAAATACAATATGTAAACCATATAAGGAACCAAAAATTTCTATGATATCTTTGTTTCCTTTGAGAAAAGATATTTTTAAATTCTTGTATGTCCATTTTGGCTTATTCTGAGCTAAAATAAATCAATCCAATTTTTTAAAAGATCCCTGTTAAATGTAAATTTCCCCTGAAATTATTTCTCACAAATATACCAAGAAGCTTCTGTGAACACAAGGAGAACAGAGTTTCATTTGCCGTTCCCCCTGACAATGCTAAAACACCTCTTATATTTGCAACAGGATTGCTAATACCACAGTATTCAGTGATCTCTGGGACCAAATTCCAAGGCAGACTCTTGGCATATTTCCATGGACTAATGTATCCACATTAAGAGAGTTTCTTCACTCTTAGAAGCCACATAATTTTGACCATGATATCTTGGTATTCTTTTGTAATGCTGTAACATTTGTCTGGGTTTTAAAAAAGGTATTTTTAGGTAAATACTTAATTACTCTAGGGCTAAAAGGCCATATTGCTGCCTGCCAATCATGGAATAGCAAATTTTTCAAACTGAAATTTTTGGACTTAAAAGTGTAACACTTCGAGGGAGTAAATATTGTTCATTATGCAAAAATTAGACTGCAAGAAAATTCAAAGAAGAAAATAAAAATCATTCATAACTGTTGCAAATCTTGATATGTAATTTGCCAACAGGATCTTTGAAAAACTAGCAAAACCTTGCAGTGCTATCTTCCTCAAAACTCCAGGAAACAGTTAAAGGATAACAATAACTGGGAAAGTATTTAATAAAGAAAATGCAACTTGAAACCATAGAAGAAGCTGGCTTCTACCCAATCTCTTCTCATGCACTATTTGGGGCAGGCTTGTACTCTCCTTGTGGGTCCCTGACTCTGTTCTGGAGGAAGCAGAATAACCACTAGGTGGATCTGGGGTGCATGCATGTTGGATGCCATCCAACCAGAGGCAGTCTGAAAGACTGATCCAAAACACTTCTCCCTAAATTGTTCCCCAATAATTCACCCTTCAGGCTGAAGCATTTCTTCAATAGCTGAAGCAATATAAGAAACAATCTAAAAGGCTATATAATACAAATGATACTTGGCTTTAAGACACAAAATAGAGGACTCTGGAAGTTGGCAAGGCATTTATCTGCCCATCAACAAAGGGATATCTAAACCACAAGCACCAGTCCAGAACAAAACACAGATACAGAAAAGGGGAGGATCCCAAAGTTTTGCCTCAGTTTGATATTCTTGACAGAGGGGCTAAAGACTGAAGCAAAGCATCAAACAAAACAGGCAATGCTTGAAGAGTGAAAGGTGTGTTTTGTAGTGGTTTGTATTCTTCTGTGAGTTACTGTCACTCAAGGAGATATCTGTCATACCAGTAGCTGGATACAAGCTTATGAAACTGACAACTCAGGGAATAAATCCCACTGTTAAAACCTCAAAATATTAAACTATACATTATATGATAAATGTTTACAAAAAAATCAAAGAAATAGAAATAATGGCCCATCCAAAGGAACAGGATAAAAGTCCAGAAGCCACTAATGAAGAAAACCAGACTTTGAATATTCTGGTCAAAGACATTTTAAAAAATCTTCAATATGCTCAAGGAGAGAAATGAATAAGGGAAGAATGAAAAGATATCATAAAACAATGAATGAGCTATATGAGAATCTCAATAAAGATATAGAAAATTTTAAATTAATCTAAACAAAAATACTGGGTTGAAAAGTACATTAAGAAAGAAGAAATTCCCTAGAAGGTATCAAAAGCAAATTAGAGCTGGCAAAAAAGAATCAGTGAACTAAAAGATAAAACAATCAAAATAATTCAGTCTGAAGGAATCTTCAGACATAATGACAGAAAACATCCCAAATGTAATGAAGATATGTAAGTACACATTCAAGAAACCCACGAAACCAACGCAGGATAAACTTGAAGTGAACCATGCCCATATACATTGTAGAGAAATTTTCACCTACCAAAGACAAAGACAGGGTTATGAAACATGCATGAAAAAAGCAACATGTTATGTAAAATTAAGTTCATATTTCTCATCAGAAATCACTGAGGGAAGAAATCAGTGGGACAAAATATTTTATGTGCTGAAAGAAAGGAATTGCCAGTCAAGATTTTATATCCAGCAATACTGTCTTTAAAATGAGATAGAGATTAAGACAAGTGCAGGGTCAAAAAAATTTAGGGAGTTTTCCTCTACTAGACCTGTTGTATAAGCAATGGTACAAGTTTTATAGACTGAAAGGAAAGGACAGTAAGCAGTGAATTGAAGAGACATAAATATAATAATTTTAGGAAATTAGATAAAAATGAAAAGTCATTTTTAAAAACCAAGGGCTAACATAACATTTAATGAGGAAAGACTGAAAGTTTTCCCTCTAAAATCTCAGACAAGACAAGGATGCCTATTGTCACCACTGTTATTCAGCATTGTAGTGGAGGTTGTAGCCAGAATAAATAGTCAAGAAAATGAAATAAAAGCATCCACTTTGGAAAAGAGTAAGTAAAACACTCTCTATTTTCAGATAACATGATCTTATATTTAAAAATTTTTGAATAATCCACAATAAAGCTAGCAGAGAAAATGAACTAAGTTAGCAGTGTGTCAGGGTATAATATCAACAAGCAAATTCAATGGTTTCTACCTATTAGTAATGAACATTCTGAAGAGGAAATTAAGGAAATAATTTCTGGTGTATAGAACTAGCAACAAAAATAATCAAATAACTAGCATTAAATATAACCAAAGGTGTAAAGGACATATACACAGAAAAATACAAAACATTGCTTATAGTAATTTAAAAAGACACAAATAAATGGAAGTATATTCTGTGTTCATATAGTAGAAGATTAAATATTATATAATATATCAATTCTACCCAAAGCAATTCACAGATTCATTGCAATCCCAATCAAAATTCCAAAAGCTTTCTTCATAGAAATGGGAAAAACCATCATCAAACTTATATGGACTTTATAGAGGGGCCCCAAATAGCTAAGCTATCTTGAAAATGAAGAAGGATGTTGAAGGACTAGCAATTTCTAAATTTAAAACTTATTACAAAGTTACAGTAATCAAACTATCATGATATGGTCCAAGGGCAGACATATAGACCAATGGAATGAATTGGAAGTTAAGATAAATACTCATATTTATGGCAACTTGATTTTTGAAAATGTTTCCAAAACCACTCAGTGGGGAAAGAATAGTGTATTTAACAAATGGTTTGGGGGAAGCTTGATATCTACATTCAACAGAATAACTGTGGACCCTACCTCTCACCATGTGCAAAAAGTAACTTAAAAAGTTTCAAATACCAACATATAAGAACCAATACTATACAACTTTGCTGATGATTGAATTATGTATCCAAAAATGTTTTTAATCTTAGTGCATTTCTGTGGCAATGAACTCATTTGAAATAAGACCTATTGTAGATGTTATTTTTAGTTAAATTCTAGTCATCTGAATCAGTTTGTGTTTTAGTTTGATTCCTAGATTTCTTTATAAACAGTATGAAACTCTCAGAAAGAAAGTGACAGATAAAGCTGGAAGTCAATGAAATCTGAGGGAGAAAAGAGAAGACATAACTCTGCATTGCTATGTGAGAGAAAATCCAAATATTAAGCCAACCCAAGAGTGTCACAGTCTGAGGGGAGAAAGAATCACCATCCTGATGAATAAATTGTGAACTTCTCACAGCCTCAAACTCTCAGCTAATAAATTCCCATTGTGTAATCCAACCAACATTATTGTATTTGTTTTAACAGCCAGGAAACTAAGACATACTTCTACAAGGAAACATAGGGAAATCCATTCAATATCTTGTGTTAGGCAATGGTTTCTTAGACTTTATACCAAAGCAATAAAAGAAAAAATAGAAAAATGGGAATTCATCAAAATTCATAACTTCTTTTAATCAAAGAACTATATCATGAAAGTAAAAACAAAAAACTACAGAACAAGATAAAATATATGAAAATCACATATCAGATTGCATTTTATTATCCAAATATTAAAAGAAATACTACAACTCTATCAAAAAACAAAAATCCAACTAAAAATGGGAAAAAAGACTTGAATACATATTTCTCTATAAATATTTGTAAACACCCCCATAAGCACCTGAAAATATGTACAACATTGTTAGCCATTATGGAAATGCAAATCAAAACTACAAAGAGATGCAATTTCAGACTTTCTAGAATGTCTACTGATAAAATTTGAAAATAAAAACATTGGAGATAATGTGGAATATGGGAACACTTGTTCATTGTTGGTAGGAATGTAAAATGGGGTTGGTGAAGCTGCTGTAGAAATCAGTTTGATGATTCCACAGAAAATTAAGTACAGAATGACCATGTGAACCAGCAATTTCACTGCTACTTATATAACCTAAAACAATGAAAGTAAGGACTCAAACTGATATTTATACACTAATGTCAAAATATGGAAACAGTCCAAGTGCCCACCATCAAATGAATGGATAAACAAAGTGATATATACATGCAATGGAATATTATTCACCTGTAAAAAACTAAAGTTTTGTTACATGTTACATTAATGATGAACCTTAAAGTCATCATGTTAAGTGAAATTAACCAACCCAACATGACAAATATTGTATGATCTCCCTGACATGGAATAATTAGAATGTGCAAATCAAAACAGTCAACAAAACAATAGAATAGGAGTAAACAGGGGTCAGGTTTGGGGTAGAGATGGGGAATTAATGGTTAATTGGTACAGATTACTGTTTGGGATGATGGAAAATTTTTTACCTATGTTGTATTATCTTTTGGAAAGTTCACAATTTCCAGTATTTTGTATTAGCTGGTGAAGCAATACTAACTTGTTTCTAGGAGTGTGCCCCAGCTGATGAATGGGTATTTTGTGAAGCACCAGAAGGAAAGCATGGTGGAGATTCACCATTCAGTTTTGGCAGTCTCATGTAATTCATCTATACAACAGATGTATTCTGGTATTAAGCTAAAATAATGTTTGTACACCTTGTTTTATTATTTTTGTGTAATGTCTTTTATGGCTTTTTTTAATAATAATTTTTTTTATTTTTTAAAAGATACTTAGATTACATAAATGTTACACAAAAATTATAGGGATTCCCATATGCCCCACCTCTCACCACACCCACACCCTCCCACCTAAACATCCTGGGGCTTTGCCAGTAAGCATGGACCATAGTTCACATTGTAGACCACACTCTCTCCCACAATGTTCTGCACGTTATATGATGATATAAAATGGCCTATATCTGTTGTTTCAGTGTGGCTCAGGATAATTCCCAAGTCTGAGAAAGCACTATATTACAACTGTTTTTCCCTCTCCCTGCCCCCAAAGCATCCAGTGGCCACTGTCTCCACATTAATGATGTAATTTCTTCCATTGCTTGAATCACAATATGTCTATAACAGAATACCAGTAAGTCCACTCTAGGCCATAGCTCTTCCCACAATCCTGAGGAGTCTGGGATGGTGATGTCCACTCCACCTCCAAGTGAGAGGGGGCTTATATCCCATGGATAAGATGGATGGGATTATCCTGCCTACAGCTTCAGGCTCTCTCCATTCCCTGGATGGCCGTTGTCCATCATCATCTCCCTGCCAGGTGTCCAACGTGAGTTCACTGAGCTGTAGAGTAGGTGTTTGCAGTGCCACTGAGATTCCAGGCCCAGCTGGATCATGGGCAGCCCAAAATCACCAGTCTCTGGAAGTATACCTACAAACTCCAGCACCACATATAGGTTTGAATAGAAGGCACAGATGAACCATGTTCAGGGAAGACATATTGAGTCCAACTCTATCACTCTCAGGAGCACAGATTCCAAAGAAGTGCCCACTGATAAGGCACCAAATTCCAGAGCTATCCACCCTGGCATAGGACCTGTGTGTCTCCAGAGCCCTCAGGAGCCCCTCTATTTGGGGTGGTAGCCACACTGGAAGCTTATGAGGTCCTACTGAAATGTGCATAAGCATTACCCCTGGAATGATCTCTGACTCACTTTGTGGTCTCTTAGACATGTGAACTCATTTGTCTTTACATTTTCCCACTATTATTTGAGGATTTTTTCCAGTTGTATTGCCAGTTGTCACTTGGTAGTAATCCCTCTTTACCAGGGAAGCTCATCCCCGGGAGTCATGTCCCACTGTGGGAGGAAGGCAATGCATTCATATGCTGAGTTTGGCTTAGAGTGAAGCCACATTTCAGCAACAAGGAGGCTCTCAGGAGGCAACCCTAAGGCTCCCCATAACAATAGGCTAAGTTTCAATTTCAGAGCAAAGACTCCTAAGGCTAATCATCAATAACAACAGCCCATCAGTGGATCATCCTTCTTTGCCAGACACTGCCCCTGCACTTGGGGGACTATTGCTACTCCCTTGGAGAATGTGACAGAGTTCTACATGATGGGAATTCAGTATTCTCTCATTTATTGAGTGATTCTCCACCCACTGTGACCATGCCCCATGAACATTTGCACAATTTTATATACCTTGTTGGTGTGTTCAGGTGAACTTCCTCCCATGCACCTGCCATCCCTGAAATCCCCCGCCAATGATCCTCTCCTGCCCCAGTTGTAACCCTTCTGTGATCAAAAGCTTCTTTAAAGATGAAGCCTATACAATAGCCAAATACAATTAATAGGAAAATGAAATAATAATGATAAGTTTAAATGTAAGAGATAAAATACATGACTAAAGAAAACTAAAAGTATATAAAATGAAAGATGGGGATATTCAAAAATTGGAAAACAAATACAATTTTTTTTTACATTTTCAGTAGCCATGGCTCCTTCCCCCCTCACTGCCAGCGTCTCACGATTTTTCATTTAATTTTCAAAGAAGTTTTAGCTCACAGAAAATTCACAGAAGAATACAAGAGACTCTCATATACTCAGCCTCCTCCCCCTTTCCCCACCCCATATTAAAACCTTTTTGTATGTGGATAATAGCATTGTTATACCTGATATATAGATAGTGAAAAATAGTTACTAAACAAGGTCAATGGTTTACAATATAGTTTACACTTTAGATCACACACTTTTATCAATTTTGATGATATTTATCATGTCCTGTGTCTATCACTGTAAGATAATGAAAAAAATTTCCACTGACCAATATGGTTTACATTTTAGATAGTACACTTCTATACATTTTGATGATGTTTACCATGTCCTGTGATCATCACTGTAAGATAATGAAAGACATTCCCACTGAGGACTAAATACCCTCTGTTTCATCTATTCTGTTTCCTCCTTCCCATCTCCCCGGGGCCAATAATGACCCCCTGGCTTGACTTATTGGATGACAAGGTTCATAGTTACATGCAACAAGCAGTCTTGACACATTGATTTGTCCTCCCCTACTAGGAATTGCCCTTGCTCTTAAGAGACGCCCACCTGTCTATTTCTGAGTGAATTGGTCCTCCCAAAGATGGGAGTCCATCTCCTTCTGGCTCATTGTGTGGGTCTCCATCCAATGATAAAACACATTGTGACAGGAAGAACACTCACACAGTCCCTAGAAGCCCACCTCAGATGCACCCTGTCCTGAATGTCCCCCCAAACAACACCCTAAACCAGTGACACTTCCTTGTCATATTGCATTCTCATCTCTGTACTTTCATCCTCATACCCACAAATCCTCAATATCAGGGTATTCTAACTCACCCTTCCCAATATATCCGCCTGTCAACTCTGCACCACCAAACCCAATATTATCACTACCCACCTGTACTATGCCTTCAATACGCAACTACACTCTATCACTTTACCATAGATTATGTCTATATGTATGATGGCTCTCAACTTTCTCTTCTCTTTCTCTTTCTTGTAAACCTATCTTTCAGACAATAGTTCTAGGAGACTGTTCAATTTCTTTAATTCATATCAGTGAGGTCATGTACTGTTCATCCTTCAATGCCTGGCTTGTTTCACTCAACCTAAGGTCTTCAAGACTCATCCATGTTTTCCCATGTGTTAGCACTTTATTCCTTCTTACAGCTGAGTAATATTTCATTGTATGTATGTACCAAATTTTGTTTATCCGTTCCTCTGCTGATGCAAATTTTGGCAATAGTGAACAATGTGGCTATGAATATTGGTGTGCATATATCTGTTCATGTCTTTGCTTTCAATACTTCTGGCTCTATACCCAGCCGTGGAATTGCTCGATCATATGGAAGATCTGTAGTTATTTTTTTGAGGAACCACCAAACTGTCCTCCACAGTGGCTGGCCCATTCCCCATTCACACAGCAGTGGTTGAAGGTTCCCATTCCTCCACATCCTCTCCAACACTTATAGCCTGCTGTTTTTTTAATAGCCACCATTCTAACAGATGTAAGATGGTATCTCATTGTAGTTTTGGTTTGCATTTCCCGAGTAGCTAGTGATGTTGAGCATTTTTTCATCTGTTTTTAGCCATTTGTATTTCTTCATTGGAGAAGTGACTTTTCAAGTCACTTGACCATTTTTTAAATGGGTAGATTGTGTTTTTTTTCAATGTGTAGGATGTGTTTATATATGCAAGATATTAGGGTCCAATCAGATATATGTTTGCCAAATATTTTCTCCCATTGGGAAGGCTTTCTTGTTATTGTCTTGATAACATCCTTTGAGGTGCAAAAGATTTTAATTTTGATGAGATCCCATTTAACATTTTTTTTGCTACTCATGCTTTCAGTGTGAAGTTCATGAAACCATTTTCTATTACAGATCTTATAGATGCTTCCCTACATTGTATTCCAAGGTCTTTATGGTCTTGGCTGTTATATTTAGATCTTTGATCCATCTTGAGTTGATTTTTATATAAGGTGTGAGATGGTGTTCCTCTCTCATTCATTTGGATATGGATATCTAGTTTTCCAAGCACCACTTGTTGAAGAGGCCGTTCTCTTCCAACTGAGTGTGCCTGGTGTCTTTGTCGACTTTCAGAAGATTGTATATGTGAGGATTTATATCAGAACTCTCAATTCAGTTCCATTGGTCAGTATGTCTATCCTTGTACCAATACCATGCAGTTTTAAACTCTGTAGCTTTGTAGTATGTTTAAAGTCATGTAGTGTGATACCTCCAACTTCATTTTTCTTTTTCAATATGTCTTTGGCCACTTACTCTTCCAAATAAATTTTGTAGTGGGGTTTTCCAATTCCTTAAAAATACAATATTGATTTTTATTGTGATTGCATTAAATCCATAGATTAGTTTGGGTAGGATAGACTTCTTGAAGATGTTTCATCTTCTTATCCATAAACAAGGAATATTCATCCATTTATTTAAGTCTTCTTTGATTTCCTTTAACAGTATTGTGTATTTTTCTATATATAATTTCCTTACATTTTTAGTTAAATTGATTCAGAAACATTTGTTTCTTTTAGTTACTATTGTAAATAGTATTTTTTCTTGATTTCCTCCTGAGATTGCTCATTATTGGTGTACAGAAATGCTAATGATTTTTGGGCATTGATCTTTTAGCTGTGACATTACTGAACTCCTTTATAAATTGTAGAAGCTTTTTTTTAGATTTCTCAGGGATTTTTATGCATAGGATCACGTCATCTGCCAATAATGAAATTTTTATTTCTTCTTTTCGAACTTGGATGCCTTTTATATCTTTTTCTTGCCTAAGTGCTTGAACAAGTACTTCTAAGACAATGTTAAATAGGAGTGGAGATAGTGCACATCCTTGTCTTTTTCCCGATCTCAGAGGGAAGGCTTTTAGGATTTCACCATTGAAGATGATGTTAACTTTGGGTTTTTCATATGTACCTTTTATCATGTTCAGAAAGTTTCCTTCTATTCCTTTCTTTTGCAGTGTTTTTATCAGGAAAGGGTGCTGTATTTTGTCAGATGTTATTTCTGCATCTATTGAGGTAATGTGTTTTTTTTTTTCAATCTGTTTATGTGGTGTATTACATTGATTGATTTTCTTATATTGAACCATCCTTGCATACCTGGGATGAAACCCACTTGGTCATGGTGTATAATTCTTTTGTTATGTTGTTGAATGCAGTTAGCAAGTATTTTGTTAAGGATTTTAGATTCTAGATTCATTAGAGAAATTGTTCTGCAATATTCCTTTCTTGTAGTATGTTTGTTTGGCTTTGGTATTAGGGTAATGTTGGCATCATGCAATGAGTCAGGCAATGTTCCTTCTAATTTTACTTTTTGGAAAAACTTAAGCAGGATTGGTGTTAGCTGTTTCCAGAATGTTCAGTAGAATTCAGCTGTGAAGCCATCTGGTCCTGGACTCTTCTTAGTTGGAAGAGTTTTTTTGACTTAGTCTATCTCTTTACTTGTAATTGCATTGCTCAGTTCATCAATTTCTTCTTTTGTCAATGTAGCTGTTTGTGAGTTCCTAAGAATTTGTCCATTTCCTCTACATTATCATAATTCTTGGCATAGACGTTTTCAAGGTATCCTCTTATGATGCTCTTTATTTTTGTATGGTCAGTAATGATATCCCCTTTCATTCCTTATTTTGTGTATTTGCATCTACTTTTACTTTTTCTTTCTTAGTCTGGCTAAGTGTTTGTCAATTTTATTGATCTTCTCATAGTACCAGCTTTTGGTTTGGTTTATTTTTCTAGTGGTTTCTTATTTTCTATTTCAATTAGTTCTGCTCAAATCTTTGTTATTCCCTACTTTCTATTTTCTGTGGTTTAGTTTGTTGTTATTTTTCCAGTTCCTACTCCTGTGCAGTTAGGTCTTCAATTTTAGCACTGTTTTTCTTTTTAAATGTATGCATTTATGGCTATGAATTTCTCTCTCAGTACAGTTTTGGCTGCATCCCATAGGTTTTGATATTTTATGTTGTTATTTTTGTTTCAAGGTAGTTACTGATTTATTTTGTGATATCCTCCTTGACCCACTGTTTGTCTAAGAGTGTGTTGTTTAACTTCCATATGTTTTTGCCTAATCTGGTTCTCTGGCCCTTAGTGATTTCCAATTTCATTCCACTTTGGTCAAGGAAATTACTTTGTACAATCTCAATCTTTCTGAATTCATCCAGTGTTGTTCTGTGGCCTAGCATGTGGTCTATCTTGGAGTATGATCTATGAGCGCTCAAGAAGAATGTATATCCCACTGTATTTGGGTGTAGCATTCTGTATATACCTATAAGGTCCAGGTACTATTCAGAGTCTTTGTTTCTTTACTGAATCTCTGTCTAGATGTTCTGTCTAATGTTGATAATAGTGTATTATAGGCCCCACAATAATAGTGTATTATAGTCCCCACAATAATTGTAGAGGCATTTATGTCTCCACTTAGTTTTTCCAGTGTTTGCCTCATGTATTTTGAAGCACCCTGAATAGGTGAGTAAATGTTTGTGATTGTTCTTTCTTCTTGAAAGATTACCCCTTTTACTAATATATAGTGTCCATCTTTGTCTCTTACACTAGTTTTGCATTTAAAGTCTATTTTGTCCGATATTAAGATAGCTACTCCTGCTCTTTTTTGGTTATTATTTACTTGTAAAATGTTTTCCAGCCATTCACTTTCAGCCTCCTTGAATCCCTGGGTCTAACGTGTGGTTCTTGTAGACAGCATATAGATGGATCATATTTCCTTATTCATTCTGCCAATTTATGTCTCTTGACTGGTGAGTTTAATCCATTAACATTCAGTGTAGGGCCCAGCTAGATAGCTCAGTGGATAAAGAGCACGCTGGGTTGGCCGGCTTGATAGCCCAGTGGATAGGGCACCAGCATACCACATGGGAGGCCCCGGGTTCGGTTCCCAGGACCTCTCCTAGCAGGCAGACCGCCTTGAGAATGGCAAGCTGCCATGGGCAGGCCAGAGCCACCATGGGCAGGGCAAAGAGCTGCCATGGACAGGGCAAAGCCACCACAGGCAGGGCAGGTCGCCCGTGAATGGAGCGCAGCCAGCCACCCATGAACTTAAAGCCAGCCATGAATGGAAGCAGAAGCCGCCCAAAAGCGGGGAAAGCCATGCCTGCACAGTGACCAGTCTCGGCGCATCACCCCAGCAGGGGGGAAGGGGAGATATGTAATAAAATAAATAAATCTTAAAAAAAAAGAGCACCCTGGGGTACTACATGGGAGGTCCTGGGTTCGGTTCCCGGGGACCTCTCCGAGCGGGCAGACGGCCTTGAGGAAGGCAAGCCACTGTGGGTGGGGCAGAGCCACTGTGGGCAAGGCAAAAAGCCACTACAGAGGCAGGGTGGAGCCCCCATGGGCATGGCAAAATCACCTGTGAAAAGCGGAGCTGCCACCTGTGTAACGCTGAAGCCTGGCAGCCTGCAAAAAACATGGAGGACTGCTGCCCGCAAAACATGGAGTGGAGCCGCCCGTGAAAACGGAATGGAGCCACCCTTGAATGGAGCGAGCTGCTGCCGTGGAGGGCCAACTCGGCACGTCGCCGCAAAGATGGGGGGAGACAAGAAGCAGACATAGAAAAACACAAAAGAATGGACATACAGCAAGAGCAAGCAGAAAGGGGGGGATATGTAATAAATAAAAAACAAAAAACAAAAAACATTCAGTGTAATTACTCCCAATGAATTTCTTACATCGGCCATATTTTCTTTTGTTTTTCTGTATGTCCTATATTGTTTTTATTTCTTTTTGTCTTTTTAGTTGTTCTTACACTCTCCTCCAACTCTCTCTCTCCTGTGTTTTCCATTCAACCTGTAGAACCTCCCTTAGTATTTCTTGAAGTGCACATTTCTTATTGGCATACTCTCTTAATTTCTGTTTATCTCTGAATATTTTGAATTTCTCATCTTTTTTTAAAGATTTATTTTTTATTTATTACATATCCCCCCTTTCTGCTTGTTCTTGCTGTGTTCAACTTTTGTGTTCTTCTGTGTCTGCTTGTCTCCCCCCACTGCAGCAACCCACTGAGTCAGCTCACCACACAGTGGCCTGCCTGCTAGTGGCAGCTGCCCTGCTCACAGGGGCTTGCTCTGCTTGCAGGGGCTTGCCTTGCCCATAGCAGCTTGCCCTGCCCACAGTGGCTTGCCTTCTCAAGGCAGTCTGCCCACTCAAGGAGGCCCCAAGAACTGAACCTGGTGCCTCCTATGTGGTAAACCAGTGCCCTACCAATTGGGCTATAGCCGGCCCCTCCCCATCATTTTTGAATGCCAGCTTTGCTGGATAGAGAAATAATAGCCAGAAGTTTTTT
>PVKH010005168.1:0-22429 GCA_004027955.1 Chaetophractus vellerosus
GATAAAGACAGTTTACTATAGTAAGTCCCAAAATAGACGTAAAAATGAAGTATTTTGAGGACACAAAGAAGGGATTGAGTTAAGTGCTAGTGGCAACAGTGCATCTGGAAAGTTCTGCCGCAAGTCTTGCAATTGAGCCTAGTCTTAAGGAGTAAAGAGGAGTTAACCAAACAGGATGAAGAGCATTCCAGGCAAACAGAAGATGATATGTAAAGACAAGGAGGGGAAGAATGAACATAATGCTCTTCCTTCCCCAGTATCTATTTCAGTTGCATTGAAGATAAACAGGATTTTAAACATGGGAAGCCAGCCAAATCCAACAATTCTCATTCTTTCATCAAATCCTAAAAGGAACATTTTAAACTCTTTTAAAATTGCCAGAAAAATGGTGTGTGCCCGGTGTTCTTATTTAGAAAAAATATATAGCCCTTATTTCTTTTAATCAAACAATGTATAACTCTCCCACTAGAGCTGGAACCAAATTCTTCTGCATTTCAGATGTTAATTGGAATTTAGTTATTCTTTTATAAGGTGCATGAATATGATCTGTCAGCAACTAAACAAATTTAAGCAAAGAAAAGGAAGAAAAAAAAGACAAAAGTGAGCTTCAGGAAGAGCAATGAAATGCATCGAAATCAGGGATTCTGTCAGCCGCGTCAACCAAAGCATCAACTTGAAGGATGTCCTTGCCAGGTTAGGACACATTCCTTTTCTAGCTACTGTCAACCTGGGCTCAGCTCTGCTCAGAAATGCCTGCCTGGCTGGCAGCTGCTGAGAGACAGCAACTCGTCCTAGCAACAGATGGAGCCAATGGAAAGCCAGCAGCAGTGATCCTTGCTGTTAAGTGCAGTGACATCTCATTTATCTGGCAACTCCAGTGAAGACTATATAATGCATAAGATAAATACTTAGGGGATGAAACTTACATTCCCAAACACCAGAAACTATTTCATTTTAGTCAATTTGATTGGAAACTTGCCTAAAACTAGACATGTCCAAATTTATTTAAATTATTCAAGTGTAGTGGCTTATACTTAGGTTTTGGAGTAAATATATTTGAGGTTACTGTTAGTTTTATCACTTACTACCTATGTGTTCTTAGATGTGACAGTTTTCCTGGGACTTAATTTTCTCATCTCTTAAAAAGTGATAAATACATTTACCTAACCTAACATACCTCACAGGGATGCTGTAAGAATCATAAATGTAGTGGATGTCAAAGTCCTTTGAAACTGCCAAACACCATGTAAATAAATATTAACTGACATTTACCTATTGTAATGGGCACAATCTAGGCAATCTTGACTAAATTACTTCTTTGTTTCCTCACCTGTTAACACTAAGACATATTTTAGAGAGTTGCTGTAAAGATTGAGTGAATAAATGTATAAAGTCCAAACATGTAGCAAGCACTCAAAAATGTTAACTAACAATTGTCATCATCATTATTCCATTATTTTTAAAACTGTGAGAATATGTGGGAGGGAGGTTAAATTAGATACAGCTATTATTCCTAGTAAATGGCTGGAGAACTTGAAACACACATATCCAAGGTGGATTCTTTTAATCCACCACAGTTCTATGACCCATTTCATGCATATTAGAGGTTATCCTCAAGCTTTCTATATTCCCTGTTAGACATTGGGCATTGACTTTGCTTTCAGTTGGCTCTGCCCCATGTTATCTCTCCATTATTCCCTGAAAATACCACTGTCACCCTCCATACACATGCATAAATATAAATGAGATAACCTTTGCATGTTTTATTAAGCAGCCCTGCCAAAAACATAGATCTTCACAGGTCTTTCTAAACAGAATATCTGCTTTTTATCTTACTACCAATTGGTTCTCCGGCAGAGAAGGGAGTAGACAAGAGATTTTTATTAAGGGAAATTGAGTAGTCAGTTCCTCATTTCCCACTCAACTCCAATTTGTTAGTGGTAATTTTTAATATTAAAAATGATGTGATATATATTGTCACATATACCCATACACTCTATGATATGTTAAGAGAATCTTTTATATAGTTTAAAACAGGTTATAATGGCCAGTATTTTCCACACCAAGTACACTTCCAGGCCATGATTTTAAAATATCCTCTCCATTCCATAACCCTAGTATTCCATTTTGAATACCTGAGATACTGCTTATTCCATACTAAGAATTTTGGCAGATCCCACCTTGGCTTTCTTGATCTTTATACTGTCTACCTACCCCCACTGGACTATAAGCTCCTTTGAAAGCAGAAATTTTATATTCTTCTTTGGACTGCACACATCCACAGCATCAAGCTCTATACCTTCTACATAGCAAGTGCTCAATGAATGTCTATTAAATAATACTAGAGAGAAAGAAAGGAAGTGATGGAGTGAATGAAGGAGGGAGAAAGGAGACAGAGAGGGAGGAAAAACAGAAATAAAGAAAAGGAAGGAATGAAGGGAGAGAAGCGAGGTGGAAGGGGAGAAGGAAGGAGGAAGGGAGGAAATGGAAGAAAGAAAACAAAAGGTTAATGACGCATAGGCAGAGAAGTCAGTGATGCTTAACTAATTTAAGCAAAATCCTTGAGTCACTTTTCACACAGAATATAACATTCCTTCCTATTGCTACTCTTGCATGTCATCTCTTGCTGCTTAGGACAGCAGGCATCACTACAGGGTACCAAAGAAAAATCAAGCTTTAAGAGATTCAATTCTCACACAAAGTTAAAAAGCTAAAATACATAAAACAAATTTTAGGCAGAAATATAATTCCTTTGCTTGCTTTTTTGCCTGTTCTCCTTCACATAAATACAGGTGGAGTTGCCTTTTCTCTGCCTACATCTAACTCAAACTCCACTCCCCAGCCAGACTCCACAGGTCATTCTGTCCTATTTTCCAGCTCTTGCCTATTCAAGGCATGGTGTTCACTCTTCCAGAAAAACAACCTACCTAACAGTCTTGCCTTAAGTGAAAATAAATAAATAAATACATTTATTTTAAAAAAATTCTAAACTCCTGCAGGCAATGGAACATTTATTTTTAAATAAGGGACAGAAAGGAGGCTTGGGTATGAAATACAAAAATCCTATCACAAACAGTGTAAAAAGCCTCTGGGATCAGGTGTCAGAAAGCCTAGTGATGAGATCTGACACTGAGATCAATGACCTCTATCACCGCATTTCTAATACAGTGATAATTACACTGGTCCAATCTACTCCTCTGGGTTTCTTTTCATGGATCCAATGACACTAAAAATATGATAAGTCTTTGAACATAAGTATAAACAATGTACAGAAAAAAGGATTAATACACAATCAGAAAGCAGGTCCTTATTTATGTGAACTCTATCATATGTTAGGAGAAAACATAAATGGAAATTCCTGCACAAAATCGTCCATTACAGCAGCCTTAGTCTACTGATTCCCACCACCTTCATCAAGAATGTATAAAAACATCCCTCAACCCCCAGATCAGATGAGCTGAAGGTTTTGCTTCTCCAATGAAGGAATATTGTGAAAGGAGAGAGAGAGCACCATTCTTCTAAGAGGCAGCACATTGACCACTAAATATCTGGCCAAGAAAGGCCCTTTGTATAATCAGAGGATTAGATGTTTTAGAAAATAGTCATTATAGCTGAAGGATTAGATATAGAGTCAGGCTATCAGAAGCCTTTGATGAGCAGAAGTGGAAATACCAAAACGGAAGTAAAAACATATGTATTGAAAATTCTGCCAGGAACAACATCTTGGTTCCCCTACATTATGGTGGAATTTAGCATGGATTCAGTTTATCATAGAATGCAGTCAAGCCACCTATTGAAATTTAGTGAAGTCCAGGATGTTATTGAGCAAGTATAAAGCCAATGAAAAAATTAATTTCTGTAGCTTAATAATAGATAAGATCAGGTAGACTAGTGTTGGTAACTACAAGAATGCTCATAAAATTGTTATTTTCCAGCAAATTATTAATCAATGTTTTAAACTAAAGCAATCTAAGAGAATTTCCTAAAACCATGTTTGTTAAGGGACATGTGGATGAATATTCTAATTCACCAGCCCTCTCTTGGTAGTAGTCCATCTGGACCATGAATGGTTTCTTGGTGGCGCAAGGGAGTCAATTAGACTGCAGCAAGGGCTAAACCCAGGACAAGAACTTAGGAAACATCACACCTACTCACAATACCACCTTTGAAGGGAGGTATGTACAAAGAAAAGAGTGAGCTCTAGATGATGAAGGGAATAAAAGAGTTAAGCTCTGGATTTCTATTTTCTAATCTGAAAAGGCAGGGCAGAGTGTTGATCCAAATGGCCTATACATTTCTTTCGATTTCCAAAATTTAATGATTCTATTAATGGTTTGTTCACTTATTTATTTTAAAAATTATCAAATTAAAGTACTTAGGAAAAACTAGAACTGGTTAACACTCTCATGGAAAACTATGAACACTTTATAGAGTGTTTAAAAGTCTTCAAGGATTAGTTGAAAATGTGTCATATAAGAAAGAAATAACAATAATTGTAGCAAACACCTTGACCTTCAAAGCCCTTACAGTGTGCCAGGCATCAGTCTCATTCTAAGAGATGAGCGATAAGTAGATCGCTATAGATATCATAAGGATAGCGATTGAGATAGATAGAAAAATTCATTTAACCTTCACAACAGCCAACAATTTTAGAACACTAATCACATGCCTAGCACTGTGTTTTTAGCAATTAATATGTTCTTTTCGACTCCAGATTGCAGAACTAAGATCCAAAAACAAAGTCACAATATAGAGAAGAACATCCTCACAATTATCACCAAGGTACACTTCGGGTAACGAAGCCCTCAATATTAAAGCTGTTTCATCAAAGACTGAATTCGACTTTGGTGAATATTAGAAAAGGATCCACGATTCAGTCTATTTGACCTCTATGATAATTTTTATTAGCTGAGTCTATAAAAATTAAGCCAAGTAGGCATAGTACTGGATAGCAGAGACAGAACTGCTAATTTTTGTAAAACTAGCAGTTGGAATTCAAACATATTAAACTCAAAGGGAGTTTCCTCTCAATATTACAGGGAAAGTTAGGAGGAAAAAAAAAGGCTGATGAGAGGAAACATTTGGACTCTGCTTTTAAGTTTTGACGAGAAGCTGATTTGCAGAGATAGGCACACTTGGACTTCAGTGAAGTGGTCAAGTAAACAACAGTTGTTAAAGAATTATATTTAATGCCACACAAGATGAATCATCCCTCTTTGGGGAATGTTTCCCTGAAACTTCATTTTCCATTTTGGACTCCTGGATCAGTCTCTCAAAAGAGTTTGGAGTGTGGCCAATTATGTCCCTCTGTATTTTTTCATCTAAACGTAGGCTGTACAACTCCATTTTCCATTCATACACAATGAATCTTAGATAGGGGGGACTTTGTATCTATTCATTTTGCAAAGGATAAGACACCAAAAACAGAGAGAATGAGGATCAAAAAATTTACTTAAGAAATTTTCATGCATCCATATTATGATAAACTACTGCTTTATATTCAATATCTATGTTTCAGAATATAACACTAATGCCAAATTATTAATGGGTTGAAGAATTAGGAAATGAACATTAAAATCTTTTGAGAAAAAAAATCACACCCTGAAATATCCACATTAAAAATTAGGCTTTAAAAAATGCATCAAGTAAACTCTGAGATAAAATACAGAAACTAATTTGCAACTGTCCCAAATCACATAAAATCTCATATATAAACAAAGCACCCAAATCTAGAATGAAGTAAAGCCAAGTTGGAGGGCGACACTGGCAAATCTAATGGCAAAAACAGACAACTTCAACTATCAAAAGGAAGTCAAACTAAGTGATAAAGTTCTTTAAACTGCTAATCCTACAGCAATTCATTTTACCCAAAGGAATATTAGGGAGAAAGCTGCAGATAAATCATGTTAAGAATCAAACCATGGGAACTTTAATTATTCCAGCATTATAAATTGGAAAGTGCCTTAGAATGAGTATTAGAAAATTAGATCAAGGTCTGGCATCAGCTTATGACATTAAGTAAATCTCTTAACTCCACAGCCTCTACTTCCTAATCCATAAAATAAGGACAATGACCATTGCCTTTGACTACTTCATAGGGGTAGAAATCAAATAAATGATGGATGCAAACGTGCTTTGTAAACTGTAAAATGCAATAACTATTATATTTAATTTATAGAAGCACCACTTGTTTTTTGTAAATTAAAGAACTACCCTCAAATTATCATGCAGGTGCAATTTCATTTCTGGGTATCACATCATTTTAAAACAAAGGTGTAATCATAAAATATATAAAAGAGATTATAAAAATAATATGCAGAGGGTAAAGGAAGACAATAAAATAAAGAGCATAACACAGCTGCTAATGGCAAGAAAGGCTGTGTCCATGATTTAGACCACACTGAAAAAAACAAAACAGAAACCATAGTTTCTGTCCCTTTCATTAAGATTATAATACCAAGTACTCAATCTGATATGATTTCAAGAGTAGCTTCAGCCAAGGCTGAAGAGCAACGGAAGCTAACACAATTGTGGTACCCAGTCAGCAATGTGGAGGTATTGTTGGGTGGGTGATTGGGGGGAGGAGGGCGTAAAAAAATGGTGGGATGGAAATTAGAGGATAAATCAGACACAAATTTTGCCTTTAAGATACCAAAAATTTAGTTCTTGAGACAAAAGTACAAGTGCAAAATGAGCCTAAGGAAAAACAAAGAGCTGTGAGAGGGTTACAAGCAAAATGCTAAGGAAGAAAATGCAGGATTGATTCCTTTAATTTGATAAGGAATATAGTGAGGATTTCATGGTGGGGGTACATTGGGTCTTAAAGGGAGAATGGGATATTGAAAGGTAAAAATGACAGAAAAAGATATTAGGACCAATGCATGAGAAGGTAAGATAATGAATGACTTAAAAAAAATAAAAGATAGCATAAAGGGAAACACGATAACGAAATGCGTTTGATTTAAAAATGATAAAGGTAAACTCAAACACATTAAGTAAATCACCCAAACTCAATGAGCAGCAGGAGGAAAATTACAGCCAAACTAGGATCCATTCCACTGTGTTCTTTACGCTACACCAGACTATTGGACCACAGCATGAGAAGTCTTTGGGGGCAGTGCACCCATATAGAATGTGAGGCGTTCATACATAAAACTGAATGGATATAAAGGAACTAAATCATTAAACATTATTTTAGACTTTTATCTCTCTTGAAACTCTGTACACTTTGGGACACTTATTTTAGATCATTTCTCTTTCCTCCCCCCCTTTTTTTCTCTTTTATTTTTATAAGGCCAGAATTAAATAATTCAGCATTAACCAGATATAGAATATTTAAAATGGCAAACCTTTTGAAAATGAAATCTCAACCAGTTCACTAACTGAAAGTAATATACTGACCCAGGCACTGGCCTTGAGTAACAGACATAATGAATGCTATAATGAACACAAAAGAATGATGGCAAAATAATTGTAACAATGTCATGAGATAAAAGCTGGATTAATATCCACACTTCACCAAATGGGCTTCTATTATGACTTGAGACATGCTTAGTACGTTTAATTGATGAAAAAGGTGAAACAAACCAAACCAAGAGTGGAAGACATGTGCCCCTGAACTCTATGCTATTTCTGTTTCTAGGAGATTATCTTCAAGTGATTCTATCATAATATGCATAAAATAAAAATAAATATTTAATTATAGAGATTCTCCTTTTCTGTATCTTCCTGTAAATATTCCAATGGGCTTCAAATTTCAGTTGAAGCTTCTTTGCAATATTTATATTTAAAACTGCACCATCATTTAAAATTTCCAAACTTGTAGTAGGAAGTAATATGCTCTGTCTGCAAGGAACTAAAATGTGTGTTTCTGATATAGAAACATATATTTCTATATTTGTTATTCATTAAATAGCCCCAAGATGAAATTTTAAGGAGCA
The DNA here is from genome assembly GCA_004027955.1 of Chaetophractus vellerosus. NCBI lineage: Eukaryota > Metazoa > Chordata > Mammalia > Cingulata > Chlamyphoridae > Chaetophractus > Chaetophractus vellerosus. The sequence continues at coordinate 7,941 of PVKH010005168.1, forward strand.
AAATATTCAAGAATACCTCACAATACATTTTCAAATTGAGCCAGAGTGAGGAAGCAAAAATATATTCTGTGGTTTAAAGATACACATATACAAATGTACCGCCTCATTAACAGATAGGAATAAATTTTTAAAGCCCTGACAACAGTAATAATTTAGAAGCCCAAACTCAGAAAGTAAAGTCCAAAGACAGTCCTAGCAAATATTTCTTATTATAATAACTCTCCTAACTAACATGTTGTGGTCAAAATCATTGAGGTTTACAGTTGTAGGACAAAGATTCACAATGAGAACATGGATTTTATTCTGTTTTTACTCCTTTTGCTGCTGAGTGCTTCAATACCAGAGTGTTAAAATTTTCTCACACCTACCCATTTGTGAGGAAATTCACACCTTCGTGTTACTTTAAACAAACACAAAATGCAATTCAAGTGTATTGACAACTTTGAAGAAAAATGATTTTGTTTACCTTTTAGTCTGTATTAAATCACTGTTAAATTGTTATTTTAAATAAAATTAGCTTTTTTACACCAGTTTTATTGAGCTATAATTCATATACTATACAGTTCACCCATTTAAAGCATATAATTCAGTCGTTTTTAGTATATTCATAGAGTTGTGCAATCATCACCACAATCAAATTCAGAATATTTTCATCATCCCCCTTAAAAACCCCACATCTTTTAGCAGTGATCCCCATACCCCCATCCTTGTCCAGCCCTATATAACCACTAATTTACCTTCATGTCTCTATAGATCTGCCTATTTAAGACATTTCACATGAGTGGAATCATACAACATGTGGTCTTTTTTGACTGGCTTCTTTCACTTACCATAATGTTTTCAAGGTTCATCCATATTGTAGCATTTATCAATACTTCATCCCTTTATATTGCCAAATAATATTCCACTGTGTGGTTATACCACACTTTACCCATGTTGACATACTTATGGGTTGTTTGCACAGTTTGGTTATTATGAATAATGCTGCTATGAACATTTGTGTACAAGTTTTTGTATGGACGTACATCTTCATTTTTCTTAGGTATAGAGCTAGCAGTGGAATTGCTGAGTCATATGATAACTCTATGTTTAACCTTTTGAGGAACTACCAGACTGTTTTCCAAAGTGGCAGCAGCACCTACTATATATGACTGTTCTAATTTCTCCATATCTCGCTAACACTTCTTAATATCTGTCTTTTTTTTTAAAGTACCCATCCTAGTGGGGGTGAAGTAATACTGCATTGTGATTTTATTGTGTATATCTCTGATAGCTAATGATTTTGAATATTTTTTCATGTGCTTATTGGCCATTTGTATATCTTCTTCGGAGAAATGTTTATTCAGATCCTTTGCCCATTTTATCACTAATTGTAAGAGTTCTTCATATATTCCACATACAAGATCCTGATCATATATATGATTTGTAAATGCTTTCTCTCATTCTGTGGATTTTCTTTCCAATTTTTCAATGGTGTCCTTTGAAGAACAAAATTTTTATTGAAATAATTAAGAAGGGTACTGGAAGAGTCTTTCAGAATATTAATAATAAAGAAAGCTGCATTTCAATTACAAATGTTTAAAAATATACAACTTATCCCTTGGCCACATGTAAAAAGAATCAAAATACAAAGGTAATATAATTAACAGAAATAAACTAATGACAACAGCTAATGCAATTCTAAAAATTGGAAGAAAATGCCAAAACAAAGAATTTATCATGTTTCTATAACTCTGTATTCCCTATTTAATGGCACTTCACAATTTCAATTCTTTATTATGGTATGAAAGCACAGTGTATGCCTTTTTCCTTTCCCATGATTAGAGCTCGTATAATAATAATGAGACCCGATTTCCCCATCATTTGACCTAGACCTTCTGTACTCTGAATGTTGCCTTCTCAGACAAGATCTAACTATAAGATCTCACCTGGTAGTTTTAAGATGGTTGTAGTCCTTTTATTCTCTCAGCTCCAACTTCAGTTTTTTTAAAAAGGCAACGCTCCTTCAAGTCTTGGGCCTGAAACTCACTGGCTCCATCAATTAGATGAGACTGGCTCTGCAACCAATCCCCCATATCTAAAGGGTGGGGGGATAGGGATACAGATTGGATTATGTGAACCAAGAACCACACTAAAATTAAGAGTGGGATTAACCCTGCACTAACCTCTTGGATTGATGGTAAGGAATTAATTAGGGGTATACTGAGCATCTTTTTTAATGCATCTACTATTACTACTACTATGGTGGTTTGGAGCTAGCTATATGTATCCTAGAAAAAACATGTTCTAAAACTTAAACCATTCTTGTGTAAATAGTATTTTTTAGTAGGATTACTTCAATTAAGGTGTGGCCCACCTCAATTAAGATAGGTCTTAATCCTATTACGAGAGTCCTTTATAAGCAGAATGAAATACAGACAAGGAGAGAAAGCTATATAGGAAACATCAACAGAATCAGGAAGAGAAAGGAGAGGCCAGGAGAAGCCACCATGCTCATTGCCATGTGACAGAAGAGTCCAGAACCGAGGGTGGCTGGAAGCCAGTCCCAGAACGCCACAGTTCTGATGATGCCTTGATTTGGACTTTTTCCTAAATTTAAAATAATAAGCCATTAAATCCCCGTTGTTTCAGCAAGGCCACTGCATGGTTTTGCTTCAGCAGCCAAGGAAACTAAAACAACTATTATTGCCACTACTACGACTACTACCACTACCACTACTTATATCTAACACTGAGCATTGACTATGTATGAGACACTGTGCTAGTGCTTTACATGCATCGTTTCATTTAGTCCTTACTATACTTCTATAAAGTAGGCATTATCATTACCATTCCCATTTTACATATAAGGAAACTGAGCCTTACAAGATCAAGAAACATTTCCAATAGTTTCTTATATAACAAAGGAACTATGTTATGTTAAAATCCAATTTTATCTCTAAAGTTCACATTCTTAAATACTACTTAATACTGCTGGTTCATGAATGACTAAAGGAAAAAGACGCAGAAATTTCAGAAATATGACTACATGCTGGCCTAATGTGCCTAACGGTAAGATGGAAAGGAACAACATAAAATTTGTCATCACTTTCAGAATGATTCTACCAAAGGTCCTCATTAGTGCTGTTCTTGGAAGCTCTATCCTGTTTATCCTCTTTTTATTTTTCAATGGCAAATGTTATTAGAACCACATATGCTAATCTTGGCAATTAAGGCTAGCTCTGGAGCTAAAGTATTAACATTTTCCAGAAGTTATACAATTTTGGAATAAAACCAATACGGTTACTACTTAAAACATAAGGTAAAAATGGATGTTTACCATGATTCAGTCCCTACTAAAAGTATCACTAATAACCTGTCAATTCTTTCTAAAGAAAAGCAACAAAAAATCTATGCTACATACTGGCAAAAACTGCCAGATTCCTGGGCTATCAGGATTTCTTTTTTTTTTTAAGTTGAAGAATGTACTCCATTCAATTAGTTATCATATATGGGGAGAAAAAAGAAATAGACAAAATAAGTAGCTCCTTTCTTGATTCTAAGGTAAAAAATTACCCTAAGAGGAAAAAGAAATATCATAGAATTCAAGGAAACTGCAAGTATGAGGAAAGAAAAAAATTATGTAAATGGGCTAAATGAATCTTTAATCATCAAATTTCTTAAGAACCCTTTGTGACTTGGCCTTTCACATCCCTCTCTTCAGATGCTAACTTCAAAACTCCATGATTCCCTTGACATAAATGGCTAAGGTACTTTCTCTCCCTCTCCCTCTCTTTTTTCCCGTTCAATGTTAGGGACTTTTCAGGGATACCACTTCTTGTCCCAAGAAGTAGATCTGATTATACCTTGGATTATAGAACATTCCATAAGGAATTCAGTTGATGAGAAAACTCTAACTCCAGAATGGGTAACTGCTTTGGACCTCTATTATAGATATTATAGAGGGGAAGAGAAAGAGGGGAGGGGAGGGGAAGGGGAAAGAAAGAAAGAAAAAAGAAAGAAAGCGGGATGATTTCTCCCCTCACACATACATTTATTTTTTTTTAAGATTTATTTTTTACTTTCTGCTTTTTGTCTCCCCACACACACACACCCGCTGAAGTGACACCCCAAGTCAGCTTCACCGGTGAGTGGTGGCCTTGCCCACTCGCGGGCGGCCTGCCCCGCTTGAGGGCGGCTCTGCCCGCCGATGGCAGCTTTTGCCTTCTCAAGTGGTCTGCCCGCCCGGAGAGGCCCCGGGGACCGAACCCAGGGCCTCCCATGTGGTAAACCGGCGCCCTATCCACTGGGCTATACAGCCAGCCCCCCCACACACACATTTAAACTAATGCCTTTAATATATTATGAACAGGGAGTTTTCCTTAGTGTATCTCTTTTTATTCATTCATTTTAAAAATTTTATTGACATACATATATATAAATATATCATGTATACATTAACATACATAAATAAGTGTATAGTAAAAGTTATGAACTTACAAAACAAACATGCATAACATCATACAGGGTTCCCATACATCATCAGACCACTTCAAAACAGAGTGAGTTTAAAGACTTCATAGATAAACAAACACTAAGAGAGTATGTCACCAAGAGACCAGATTTACAAGAGATGCTAAAGGGAACACTGCAACCTAAAAGGAAAGGACAGGAGAGAGAGGCCTGGAAAAGATTGACACTTCTTTTCAACATGAAAGATACGTCTTTCACTCAGGGAAGAAATGCAATGACCTGGGGATTCCCAAGAAAGAAGTCCTGGCCAATTTTTGCTCCTCCCCCTCTTTCATAAGCAGTATTTGGTATAAAAGGAAAACATGACAATTTCAGCTCTCAAAACTACAACACAGCATGAGGCAGTGAGATTCCTTCAGCAAACTTTAACTGTTTCACTTTGGCACTAAAGGACAGTCAGTCTCTTCAAAGCTGAACCAATGAAATGAACTAGAAATTGTACAAAAAGCCGCAATAAGATAAATTATCACAAAATACCATAGAGTAAAAACCAGATGGCCAATGAAGAAAGGATATTTACAAATAAATGTCTTATCAAAGTACGAAGTATGGAAGTTATTCCAGCTGCAGAAATCAATAAAGTTTTTATTGGGTCTTGAATGATGGGACAATTTTGGTAATCCATGATAGTGGGGAGGCAAAAGAAATTAGAGGAGTAAAATAAAAAGTAAAAGTATTCCTATTGCCCTCATTGTGGCCATAAAATAGTGTTCTACTTTTAACTCTCAATAGAGGCATTCTCTTTGCTTCTTCCTCAAATATCTCTCTTTGTCTCTTAATGACTCTTGAGTCAGTTTATAAATATAAAAAGAGTATCTTCTACAACCTCGACATTGTCTTCTCTTACTGAAGCATCAGATTTAGGTATGGAGATCTAAATGGTGCAAAAGGATGTGAATCAATCAAGCAATCTCTCTTTCTTGTTTTTGTTGATATATTTAAATAAAGCCATCATAAACAAGGTGACAGGCAGCTGTGGTTTTCAAAAGAACCAAATTTTTTACATCACCTGGTTAACAATATAGAGCAACACATCTTAAATTGCTACAACAAATAGGAGAAACTGGGTTGATTAAAGAAATGAACATTGAACTAGAAGTTCCCTTTTCCTTGACTAATCCCACCTATTCTGAGTGACCTCATCTTTAATGTCTCTATGTCCAGGTATGCCTTTTGTCACTCAGAAATAATAATACTTGAGATTCTGCAAGGCTCAAATGAAACAATTCATATGAAAGTGCAGGGGGAGAATGAGAAACAGTATAAAGGGAAAGGTTTTATTATACATAAGGCCCAGAGCAGTGGAGGATTATGAAAAGCTCATAGTTTTCAAAGTTAAGACGTGGATTTAAGTTCTGGTTCTCTCTGGGATGGGTTTATTTAAGTCAACAAACCACTCTAAGCCTCTGTTTTTCAATATTCAAGTGTTTATTCCTGTCTTTCCTCAGAGAATTGTTTTGAAAATTACACACAAATCTAAAAGCTCTTTAGAAAGAACAAAAACTTAAAAATTATATTATTTTTACCAGGTAACCATGAATATTGCTGTTCTGATTCTCACTAATCTAGCTATTCTCATGACAATTCATAAAAAGACCATGACCTATTCTTTAGAACATAGATTGACCAATAGGAGTCACTTCATCACTAATTTAGCTTAAAATATAATTGGTATGGGTTACGGCAGTATTAAGCAGTAAATATTTGTGCTCATATAATCTGACTTTAGTTTTTCCCTCAGTCAGAAAAAACTCACATTCCTTTTTAAGCAATCTAATTCAGATTTGGGAGATAATTGCTACAAGGCCAGAGCATTATTAATATAATTGTTTTAAATTTAAAAGGTAAATAAACAATGGCTGTAGTAAAAAAAGAAACTTTAGAAAGCATTTTAGTTATTATTCATCACTGAAACAGCAGTGAGATGTGCTGTGTGTCAAACTATTCATTTTAAAAGACTTCTCAGTGTCCATTTTGTCCAATAGTTTTTAGCATAGTTAAAAGCCCTAGACATGTTTCGAATTATTCAAGTTGCACTCTTTTAAATTCCATATTTTACATTTTTTTCAGATTAAAATATCAAGGCTGTAAAGATGCCCAAACTATTGATGATGTTTTTCCTTCCCAAATGATAAGCAGATACTACTCTCATATCTTTTTTTTTTTTTTCACCAATTCCTTATCCTTTCCTTCATCCAAGTTGGAGTGAAAAAAAAGCATGGTAGGTAGAAAGATGGCAGGTAAGAATAGAGGCAAAGACAGAGGAGTATATTAATAGAATATGCCACTTACTTCAATTCAAGGAGCAATTATAATAAAAAGTAGAAACTCTAGGAAGATAGGATATCTGTTTCATCCACCTTAATATGCTCAGTATATAATATAGTGCCTGGTATTTGGCATATTTTGAATAAATATATGTTGAATGAATTTTAGGTTTACTGAAACTGACTCTGAGGGCAGAGCAGCACTTATGTATTATATTTTTAGGCCACCTATAAAGCTTTGACTAGTGGAATCATAGTTAATTATCCAGCTGTTCTATGGAATTCATTCCATCTATATTTGGAGCAGGTAATTCTTTAAAATTCAACAAATCTTTATTGAAAAACTTCCTTTACCAGAAAATGTGCTTAATGCTGTGGTCAGGAGGGAAATGGGGCTCAGGTGATAAAGTTAAAAATGATATAATCTCTGCCTACCACCAAAATATCAGCCAGTTTTGATATTAAAGCAGAAGTAGCACAAAAGTCCCACTGATAATGGGTGATGAAAAGGTGACTTAGTTAATATTTGAGCTAAGCTACAAGAAAGGTTAGAAATTATAAAGGTAGAAAAGAGAAAAAGGCTAATGTAACAGCATCAGCAAAGTCACTATTGTAGTATTTTTATCTTTTACAGATTTTTAACACACATACCACTCTATACAATAATTATCTAAAGCACTCTAGTCACTAATTTTCTAACCACATTTTGAAAATAAATCTGGATTTATAATTTTATACCAAAAGATGCATATCTGTGATTGTTTTATGTGTATAAGGTTCAGTTCAAACCACTTAAATATATATGATGAAAAGACTGGACCCCTCTCAAAAAAAAGCATCTGTAATATCCTTTAAGCAGTGTGATAATTTGGGAAACATTTAGATAGTTTTACAAGCTCTTCCATACCTCATAAAACTCAAAGAGAAGGAAATATCAAAGGATACTAAATTTCAAGTCAGTTCCAACTGATTAAATTTATCTTTATAAGATAAAACTTGTAGGAAAATCTGTCTCAACAGATTGTGACACTACAGCAATATTTCCTGAACTACTGAGGTGTTTCAAGAATAGAAGTTTATATACCCACAAGCTTGTTTTGTTTTGGAGAATAATGCCTTCTATAACTTGAATTTACTCTACTTAGAAAAAGTATTATTTAATAGCATTAAAAATTATTTTAGAATTCCTTTTAAAAAGGCACAGTAGGATTCCTTTTAAGGACCATATTCAGGCTATAATGCTCCCACTGTGCTCCAAACAGATAGCCATAATGAATAAAATGTAAAAATCTAGGCCTAAATGATACTGTCAGGATCAAAGCAAGCTAAACTTCTCCACGTAATAGAAACACAGAGCACTGGGCAGGTTGAAGCTGCAGGCCTGCAGAGCTTCAAGCCCTCAAGAAGGCTCTGGTCAGTGGAGGGGAAGAGAAGTGCTCCATATAAGATGGGGGACCAGAGCCAAGCTATATGCTCAGGCCAGGGGTTGATAGGGTTTTCCTCTTCCAAATGTGAAAAGGTTGAAAAAACACACTGCTACTAACTTTAAGCAAGATGTATGTTTACCGTAGGCTAGGAGCCTTGAAATAATCCTTAACATCTTATTTGAAACAGGGGTCACTAGAGGCTGGGTAGTAGCTATCAAAAAAAAAAAAAAAATGCTGGAAAGTGAGGGCAGACCTCGTGAGGAGAAGGTAAAAATGCACCTGTTGACCAAAATTCCAAACACAAAAATAATTCTTAATTCTATAAATGACAGCTAACACAACCAATGATTGAAATATGAATTCATTACAAAAGAGATTAACTCTATGGAATAGTCTGACAACATATGTTAGGAATACTCAGAGAGATAAGTGAATGAATGGCTTTTTCTGCAAAAGGAAAAAAAGAGGTAATAAAATCAGGAAGAAATAAATAAAAAAAACAGATATTAAACAGAAACTATTAGACATCTCAAAAATGAAAAACTGATTGAAATAAAACAAAACAGATGGCATAACTTATAGACAAGATGAATATGAATGTTTCTAACATACATTGTGTAGTATTTTTCAGCAAAAGACACTGGAAAGCTTAATAGTGAAATAAAACATATAGAGGTAAGAGTTAAAATCCAGAATTGAAGAAATATGATTCTTTGGGTCAAAAAGTACATTCCGGGAGAGCTCTGCCATATTCTCTAATGGAGCAGCAACAGTTCCCCAAGTGCAGGGGCAATGACTGGCGAAGGAGGATGGCCCATTGATGGGCCCTTGATATTGATGACTATATTTGCTCTTGAAATTGAAACTTAGCCTAGTGTCATGGGATGCCTAAGAGTTGCCTCCTCAGAGCCTCCTTGTTGCTCAAATGTGGCCTCTCTCTAAGGCAACCTCAGCATATAAATGCATTACCTTGCCCCTGGCAAGGGCCATGACTCCCGGGGATGAGCCTTCCTGGCACTGAGGGATTACTACCAAGCATCAACTAGCAATGCAACTGGAAAAAGACCTCAAGTAAAAGGGGGAAAAGGTAAAGACGAATGAGTTTATATGGCTAAGAGACTTCAAAGTGAGTCGGAAGGACATTCAAGAGGTAATTCTTATGCACATCTCAGCAAGATCTCATAGACTGCCAAAGTGCATACTATCCCAAATAGTGGGGCTCCTGCAGGCTCTGGAGACACCAGGTCCTATGGCAGAGCAAATAGCTCTGGATTTGGTGCCTTGCCAGTGGGCCCTACTTTGGAGTTTGTGCTCCTGAGAGTGACAGAGTTGGACTCAGTTATGGCTTCCCCTACACATGGCTCATCTGTCTCTTTTATTTAAATCTATACTTGGTGCTGGAGTCTGTGGTATACATCCAAGACACTGGAATCTTTGGGATGTCCATGTGTCAGCTGGGCCCTGAGCCTCAGCAGAGTTGCAACACCTACTCTCCAGTCCATTGGATTCACCAAGGACAACTAACAAGGAGGTAAGGATTGAAAACCACCATACCAAGGAAATGAGAGAGCTTACAACTGCAAGCAAGAGTCCCATCCATCGGCTATATGAGATCGAAACCTCCTCTCAATTAGAGGTGGAGTGGATGTCACAATCCCAGAATCTTCAGGATTAGGGAATGAACTATGGACTAGAGTGGATTTACTGGTATTCTACTATAGACTTATTGTGATTCTAGCAATAGAAGAAATCACAACATTGATGTGGAGGCAGTGGCCACTGGAGGCTCTGAGAGGAGGGAGAGGGAAAAACAGGTGTAATATGGGAGCTTTTTTGGGACTTGGGAGTCATTCTGAATGACACTGCAATGACAGATATAAGCTATTTTATATCGTCCCAGAATTGTGTGGCACAGAGTGTAAACTACAATGTGAACTATGCTCCAGGCTCAGTGGCAATGCCCCAGGATACATTTATCAATTGCAATGAATGTGCCGCACTAATGAAGGATGTTGTTTATGTGGGAGGGTGTGGGAGGTGTGGGGAGTGGGGCATATGGGAATCCCTATATTTCTTGTGTAATATTTATGTAATCTAAGTATATTTTTTAAAAATTTTAAAAATATATGTTAAAAAGAGTACGTTCCAAATTCCTAGCAAGATAAATTAGGAGAGAGTCACACCTAGACATAATAGTGAAGTTGCAAAACATGAAGAATAAAATGAAGAAAATCTTAAAAGTTTCTACAGAAAAGATTACCTATATATATATATATATATATAAGAATGTTTACCTGACAGCAAGCTTCTTACTGTCAACAGTAGATGCCAGAAGACAATGAAATATTTTCAAGGGCTGAGGAAAATATTAGTCAGCTGAGAATTTTAGAATTTAAGAGTGAAAGTGAAAGGAAGGTATTTTTATGGATACTAAGACTAAGCAAATTCACTATCCACAGGCCCTTACAAAAATTAAATTAAATTAAATTAAATTAAATTAAATTAAATTAAATTAAATTAAAGATGTAGTTTGGAAGAAAATTAAACTCAAAGGCACGAAGTTTGATACATACGAAAAATTAACAAAAATTGCAAGCATAGAAGTTATTTAAAATGTTGACAAATTTAATTACTAGCTGTAAAATGATGACTAATTATGCATATGATTTTTTTAAGTGCAACTAATCAAATTGGTAAGAAGGGCAGTAGTGTTTATATGGCAAGAAAACATGCTAATAAAACCTAAGTTTACAAACTAGCAGAAGAAAAAACAATTTTTTAAGGCAAGAGAAATATGAGAAGAAGAAAAAGGAAGCCAAAAAGATAAAACAACAAAATACAACTACAATGGTAAGAAATAAATCCAGATACATGAATAATTTCATTACATATATATGGATCAAACTCACCTGTTAAAATTCGGATTTTCAGAACGGATCTTAAAACTCTAGTTCTATGCTACATATGAGGAGTCATTCTGTCTGTCTTAACCATGCTCTCCTCCTATCTCTGGTAAGGGAGGGAGAATCAGAAGTAACAAGAAAAAGTAATTCCTTGCTTAAATATGAATAGAAACCAGTTAATGGCACTAGATAAGTAATGCCATTTGTGAACCTCTTTGGATTCTAAGTTAGCTTCTTAAGGACCTGCTCCAATAATCCCGGCCACTTCTCACCACCCCCCCCACCGCCACCCCAGTTATGGCCCTCTTTGGTGAGCACAACTACACTGTTTCACAGGAGATAAATTGCTTTTCAAATGACTTCAAGCCTTAATAGATCCCCAGAATACCTCAGGAAAGCCAGTGCTAACAGCGGGCTTTCACCGCAGCTCAATGCCCCAGGCTATGACAGTGCCGCCGTCCTGCTGAGACACACCTTCCAGGAGCAGCAGGACAGAGTGATGATGCCTTTATTCCAAATTCTCTCTCAGTTCTACCTACCCCCAATATTGGTCCCCTTGGTCCTTTAACAAAATCTCCAGACCTGAGGCCCCTGTTTAAAATTAAAAACCAGCCTTTACTCCAGAATGAGAGTGATCCTCACAGTAGGAACCTGGTCATCTATGCCTGGGATGCCACATTTACAAATAAAGGAGCTTTGTTCCTGGCAGCCTCCCTGCATCACAAGCAGGGAAAGTGTTGTGATTCTTGGCTTCAGGCAGCTTTTATTTAAGTGAGGAGGAGAAGTGAAAATCCAGGTCCACAAAACAGATGACTCAGCAGGTGGTTATTGGCTTAAAGGTGTGGGCTCCTTTAGCAAAATTCTCTAGTCAACACTTTTTAAAAACTCCTCCCTTTGGCCTTAAGCTCCCCGTGTCTTAACACCAGTTCTGAGCAAGAAGGATAGAAAGAATATATCTTCAAAAAGGATACAGAGGATGAAGTTCAGTCATCTCATGCCGAATGGCCAGGCTCCTATCCCAGGCACGTTGGGATCACCCCCAATAGCAATGAGGAGCCCTCTACCCCACCTCCAAACCCCACATAAAAGGGCTCCTACCCAACCGAACACTGCCTACAAGACTGCTGTCAAAAGTTTTACATTTTCTTCTTCCTGGACCTTGAATATCAACTCTAGTCCAGTGATCTCAACTCCACAATTTGCGTAGAATTACAGTCTGAATTCTGACCTTTTAAATGTAATATATGTAATGTGGTCTACCTTTAGCTTCTAACTGGAAGCTAAAGTATTAAATCAGTACTATCATAAGATCATCTCTATGTTTTAATTTTTACTGCATTCCACACTTTGTTTTTAAAGTTTAACTGGAGTTATTCAAAACAGCCTATTATTTTTGTTTCTTATTTTAATTCTCACATTTTAAAAACGGACTTACAATAAATAGGAATTAAGAACTATTAGAACTGTAACACACTGAGTGAAGGCCCACTGTTTTGAACAAAGAGTATTTATCTTTAAGTATTATTTTGTTAAGAAATTTTTAAAAATGTGTATGTGCACATACAGCACATAAATGTGTAATCAGATCTGAATATGTTCAGGAGTAAAATAGTAACTTTAAGAATTATAATTATATGACTGACAAATGTATCACTAAAAAACTAGTGTAATGGACCCGATATTCATTTAACTGAACGTTGAAAAAGTCTAGTAAATTATATTCAAGGATTAATTTAGAATTCAGTAGATATACCAGAGTTTCCTAAGTAATCTCATTTTAAGATCTTAGTAATTAAGAGTGGAAATCTGTAATCATGATTTTCAAGGATTTTTGTGTGTGTGAACTACAAGTACACAACTTCCTTATGAGAGAAAGAAGACATTATAGATGTATACATACACACACACAACATCAGTGCAGCCACATTCTTTCAATGCCTAAATTATGAACTGGAGAGAGAGACAGGCATCAGAATAGCATTAACTACTTTAAAATATGTCAATGTTGATAATGTTCTTTCTGACGCTACACAATTTTGTTAAGATTTAGATATGAAAGAGACATTAGGCAACATGGAGTCTAACACCATTATTTTAAAGGTTCAGAAATTAAGCCAAAGAGAGGTGGTGATTTGCACAAAGGGACATCCAGATAGTAAGTGAAATGCAAATAAAATCCATATATCCCAGCCCCTAACCCAGGACTCATTCCTTAAACTCACATTGTCTCTGAAGTGACCAGTTACCAAAAAACTGGTGTATTAGGTACTACACAGGTTTAATAAATACAACCCAAAGCAAAAACTTTTTTGAAAGTTCTTTCTCTGCAATGTTACAGAGAAGACTCCCAGAGAAGTTGAAGAACTTTACGTCCTCTGTGCTTAAAGGAAAGGGAAAAGGGAAGAAAGGGAGAATGTCTCACTCCTTGAAGTAAACAGAAAGATAAACTTAAAACATTGATTATATTCTGGAAGTTGATGCCAGAGGAGCAAGTTTTATTAGGCTGGATAATAGAAGATGATAACAACTTCCCATTTTCTTCCCTTAAATAATGGTTACTCATAACCTCTCAATGCCAGTTTAAACACATGTGCACACACACACACACACACACGTGTGTGCGCACACTTCAGAAGGCACTTACTGAGCTGTAGAGGTAGCCTTCACCATTCATGGCCACATAGAGGCCGGCCTTCACCCCTTGGATGGCCACCACACGCAGGCCCACGGGGATTAGATTGAAGAGGGCTGGAGGGACAAAAAGAAGACAGAGCAGAAAGGATCAGTAACCTTTTGAATAAGTCATTTTCCTTCTTAAGATGAGTCTTTTGAGAATTAAAACCTAAGAATTGAAATTGCTAGGGATAAAGAAGGTGGAGAAATTCTAATTGTAAGAACTGGCTGCTTATCTATGCACAACCATTAATTACCTATGTGACTTCAGGTAAATTAAATAAATTCCCAGTTTCTATTTTATCATCTGTAACAACGGGATTTGATTAGAAGGTCTCTAAGGTCTCCACCTGAATCTGGGAATCTGCTCCAAGAAATGAATTCACATTTCAACAGTGTAACAGAAAATTATTTTATCCTAACAAATAAGTTGAATCAAAAAATTCTTGGGGCTGGCTCGATAGCCCAGTGGATAGGGCGCCGGCATACCACATGGGAGGTCCCGGGTTCGGTTCCCGGGGACCTCTCCTAGCGGGCAGACCGCCTTGAGGATGGCAAGCCACCATGGGCGGGCCAGAGCCGCCGTGGGCAGGGGAAAAAGCTGCCACGGACAGGGCAAAAGCCGCCACGGGCAGGGCAGGTCGCCCGTGAATGGAGCGCAGCCAGCCACCCACGAACTGAAAGCCGGCTGTGAATGGAAGCAGAAG
>PVKH010005169.1:0-22430 GCA_004027955.1 Chaetophractus vellerosus
TTTGCCTGGCCGTGGCAGCTTTTTGCCCTGCCCACGGCGGCTCCGGCCCGCCCATGGCGGCTTGCCATTCTCAAGGCGGTCTGCCCGCTAGGAGAGGTCCCCGGGAATCGAACCCAGGGCCTCCCATGTGGTTTCCCAGCGAGCTCTTTATCCACTGAGCTATCTAGCCGGGCCCATCCAAGCATTACTTGAGAGTTGTTTTTTCGTATATTTTTTTCAGGTGTTTAAAGATAGAGGATAAGTCAAGTTATTGTAACTCCATCTTTACTGGAAGCAGATGTTAACTACATTTATTTTTTGAAAAAATGAAACTCCATTGTATATGCCATTTTTTATCCCCTTTTTATTTTTATGGAAATTTCTTTGACGCTAAATCATGTTTAGTCACCTTTATTTTACTTCTGAGATGATTCTTGAAAGAAACTATTTATATTCCTTTTAAAAAGTACATAAATTTATATAATCTGCAAGTCTTTCAATATGTGTAGCATCCGGGAATAAAGAAAATAAAAAATGTTAAAAGCATCATAACCTGCTATTATATGCTTTGGGTTCATCTCAGCAAGCAAAAGACCTTTACATTCATTACTGCTTCTTCATATAGATTAATAATACAGTATACCAAAATGCTTTAATATGAGCATAATGTATTAAAGCCCTGGAGAAAGAGAAAGGTGTTATATCACACACTGCCCAGAAAATATTTTAAAATATTGAAATATCACTGATCATAAAAATAAGCAAATCATTCTAGCCTCTGGATTCTTTTTTCAAAGGCTGATATTTTAAGGCCATTGCTCAGGTCCTCTTCCCTAAGCCCCACCTGACTGTACCTACAACATCCTGTTAAATTCTATGTAGAGTACACTGTCCTCAATCTGTGCTCTCTCCTCAGCCTTATACTCTTGACTAAAAAACTTTAATAGGTATATTTCTAAATTCATTACCAATTCTGTAATTTGTTCTTAACTAGTTTTCTTGTATAAAAGGAAGGAAGGTAGGAAGGGGGGGAGGGGGAGAAAGGGAGGGAAAGGGAAAGAAGTCTTAAGAAATCAACCCATGTATACTAAACCAAGGATATTTTAAGGAAATCTCTTCATTTAATAAAGCATAGATGCTGTGCCCTCTTTAAAAAGTCACCTAGTTCAAAATAATCTTTTTCACTGATTAAGCAATTTTGTCTGAAACTTGCTACATTAATTGTTACCAATTAAAGTGCCCAGATGCTGAGCTTCTGCCCAAATTACCAACTCTGCGTGTTTACAAGAGACAGAACTTGATAATGTTGCTTTTTTCCAAATAACTTATTACAAGGTAGCTGGATTGTCTGACCTTTAAGGTCCTTTCCAATCCTGAGATTTTAAAAGGCTGTGACTTCTTTCATGATTTACAAAGCTCAAAGAAATTTTAGGGATTTTGTTAGGTCCTATTCAAATTTATGGAAAAGCCTTACTGCTATGTTCTGAACATTTCACTCAAAAGGGTTTATACCCAAATAGAACAGAGATGTAGCTGGTCTGTATTTATTGACTTGATGACTATTATCTATGTGGACTTTTCTAAAATATTCATTACCATATTATCTAAGGAGCTTAAAGTGTGAAGGCCATTAGGGTTCAGAACCATCTGTGTGTGGATGTGTTTGCCCCCTGAGTTTAGGAAATAATCATGTGAAGGTTTACTTTGATTCTCAGAGCACAATATCTGTCCTTGAATTCACCTCCCAAACAGTGAAATAAAGATACATCTACCTGGTTTATCTTGTCCTGGTTTGGATTCCACTAACACGGCAATATTCAGGTATACTCCATTTATTTATGTGTTATCCCAGGGCTTCTTTCACTAACTGTTCATATTTTTCTTCCTTTGTTATTTTGTGTCCTATAGCAGAGCTCAGTCAATCAATTATTGCAGTCCGGGCTGATGCTGCAGAATTCAAACAAAGGCCCACCAACAACAAAGAGAAACAATGGTTGGAGCAAGCTTCAGTCTCGGTATCACTGGATCAGCTGATCAATCCAGGATTGAATTGTTTTTAAATATATGTCAATCCAAAAACAGCGCTCAGAGATATATATTTGAGGCATGAAAGAAAGGGGGAGGTGTGATTTCAAAACCGTTTTCTTCATAGCAGTGTTGAGCTGACCTTGCACTTGAAGACAGAGGATGGGGGAAAAGCTATATGAAAGGGTGAGCAGTATGAATAAGTGCTGTTTATGGGAAGCTGTTTTAATACCCTTGCAAAAGCTGAACAATGGTAAGAGACAAAGCTCTGAAAAATGAATGCTTTTCTCTGTGATTGATCCTTTTATCTTTCCATTCCTGACAGATGATAAAAAGCATTTACAGGGCAAACAAGCATTGGTGCCTTTATTTTTCTCAAATATGAGAAATCTTCCTTATTTAGGATTTTGTTATTAAAGCATTCACTACAGCATGGCTTTTTTTTCCTAGTTAAAAAGAAAAAACGATTTAAGTTTGGTAAGTAAAAAGCTGGAATCTTTATAGAAACCTTTGTTTGTTTTTATGGTTTAATTTTTTTGCAATTAATAAAATCATTCTTGGCATAAAGGTGAATGAAGTGATGCTAAAAATAAATAAACTTTGAAGTGAGGCAGGCCTTGGCTCAAATCCAGATGACACTTGTGAAAACACCCAGGAAAGTAAGTATTCAGCCTACATAAATTCCCATCCCCATTCTTTTAAGTTTGCTATTCCAATTTCTAGATTTCTCTACAAAACTATAATTCCATAATAGCAAAACATTGTATATTAAGTAGGAAAATCATACTGATTTAATATCAACATTGTATCAGAGAGTGGGCTAAAGGCTTTCACATATTGTATCATTCATTCTCCTAACAATTCCCCAAGGTAGCCCCACCTTCCTTGCTTAAGGAAACTACATTCTGGAGTTATTAATATCATGCTGACTGCATGCAGCTGATAAGTGACAAAAGTGAGATTTGAAAAGATACTGTTAAATCCGAGGATTTTGTCGTTTCTCTCCATCAATTGTTCTCAAATGGTAAGGCAAATCAGGATCACCTGGAGAGCTTGTAGAGGGCTGGGTCCCAGCCCCCAAGGTTGGGATTCTGTGGGTTTGGGATGGGACTCCAGGATTTTTACTTCTAACAAGTCCCCAAGTGCTGCTGCTGCTGGCCTGGTCGCCACACTGCAAGCTCCATACCTCTTTCTAACATGCTGCTTCCCATAAGGAAGACATAAAGTATTATTTGTGGTATTTTACATTTTACTGCTGACAAGATTTGCAGTTCAAGATGATATGTTTAAGAATCATTTGAAAGATGAAATACAACATACTGATGAATTAAATATTATTAAATTACCATTTCTTATGCATCTAGAAATTACATATACTGTGGATTAAAATAATGAATAAAATATAATCCTTGTCCTCCAAGAGTTCAACTAGTTGAGATTATAGTCATAGATAAATACTTAATTTTATCATTAACAAGGAAAACAGTATAGTGCTTCAACAGAAGAATTTTTAAAAATATATGCTTTGGGAAACTGAGATAGGTAATTCTAACAACTACCAAAAAAAATCACACAGTATATTCAACTTGTGTCACTCTCCTGTCACTTTCCTGTCCTTTACCAGCAGATAAAACCAAATTTACTCAATTTATTGTGGCCTCTTCTTCAAATCCCACTTACTCTTGAATCCCAAAATATGGCTTCCACATCAAACACACCACTAAACCTGCAGTGGGAAATTCACTCCTGACTCCCTGATTGCAAAACCCACGGATCTGAAAACAGCATTTATGCTTCTGAGGCATTAGACACTATTTTCAATCATTCTCTGCTTTGTGCTCACCCACCTTGATCAGGATGACCCCAACCTCTCCAGTTCTCCTCTCCACACCCCTCTTGGCCTTTAGGCTTCACCATCTTTTATGGTTGTAAAGACTCTGCCTCCAGCTAGTATTTAAATAATCAGTTTTGCCCTTGGCCTCCTTCTCTTACCAAGCCATTCTTCCCTTCATGAGAGGGTGATGAGTATTAAAATGCAAGGCTTTTGACATTACCCTGGCCAAAATCTTCCGCTGAATCCCTGTTGAATAAAGGCAAGCAAGGCTTTTCATCAACCAGTCTCTAGGTCTCTAATTAATTTTGCATCTGATCTTTTGTAATTCTTTTTACTTTCCCTTCTAAATGCTGCACCTAAACTCCAATCATATTTGCAGAATTAAACTCCCTGTAGATCATTGTCTTCATTCCCAGACTGCTAAAACAAATGCCATACAATGGGTTGGCTTAACAACTGATTTATTGGCTCACAGTTTCAGAGGCTAGCTTCCTGGTATTCTGATTGGCTGGCAATCCTTGGGTTCTTTGGCTTTTCCCTCACAAGATGATGTTTGCTCCTTTCTCTTCTGGGGTACTTTGACTTCTGGATTCTAGCCCTTACCCATGGCTTTCTCTTTATAAGGCCTCCAGTGTAGGACTAAGACCCATCTTGATCAGCTGGCCATGCCTTAGCTAAAAAAGAACATCTTCAAAATGTCTTAACTACAATGGGTTCACGTCCACAGAAATGGATTAAAAGTAAAAACATTTCCCCCCACCCGGGAACATAATTCAACATACCACAGTCCTCAGAAAAGCCATACTATGGCATGTCTATGTGTCTTTTATCACACACATCCCTACATAGAATCCCATCAAATAATTGCTCAGTTCAAAGATCACCTTCCATATAAAATGTTTTCTAAGAAACTCTGCCACATACTAGCTGGGTACCCTTGAGCAAATGCCCATAAAGCAGGCCCTGTTTATAGTTGGCCTGGAATGATAAAGTAAGTGCAGCTCACTCAAGGAACCACATTGGGCACAATCTTGGTTAATAGATAACTGTCATATATGTTCAGTGATGAATGCTCAACATAGAGGCAGAATTCTGCCTACACCCTCCCACCAAGAAAATCTCAGGATATGTGACTTCACTGCACACTGCACAATGGGAAAACAAGTAGGATAGCAATTCAGGCAGTCAAAGCATCTCCTCCAACAGGTAGAATGTGGTTCTCACTTGAATGAAGGACTTTGCTCTTTTCCTGTATGGCCCTCATGCCCTGGCAATGAAAACTTTTACTCAGTCAAGAATCTGAGCAGCCTCTAGATGTTTAGTCAGCTCCTTTACTCATCCACAAATATTTTGGAAACAGTTTGTGAATTCTACATATAATCATATAGAGACTTTGACCAAAACTACATTTAATCTTAGGTTAATTTGGGAAGAATTTGAATCTTAAAATATTGAGTCTTTTCATCAACAAATATGATATACTTCTTCATATATTCATGTTTACTTTTATGCCCTGTGAGCATTTGGATTTTTTTCAAAACCTAAAATTTTTATACATGTCTATTGAGTAGATATGCTTTTTCCAGTTGTAATTATTCTGTGCTTTATTTTTGCATTATTTAGATTATATACTCTAGTTAGTTGTTGGTATATATAGAAACACTATTTTTAATGCTGATCAGTATACTTCAATTTGCTTAAGTTTCTTATTTTAACAGTTTTTCTTGAGATTATTTTAGGTATCATTGCAGAAAATCAGATTATTTGTAAATAACAGTAATTTAAACCCTTTATAGCTCACCCTTCTATCATATGTTTATTTTTCTTTCCTTATTGATTTAAGATTTATAATAACAACTTTAATTGGCAATATATGTCAGTAGGTAAAAGGTTTAACAGACATCTCAGGCTTGTTCCTGACTTTAAAAGTGGTAATACTTGTGAAGTTTTAGTATTAACATGATTTTCGTCATTGTTTACTCAATAGGTATTATTAAATTAGGAGAAAGAAGTTTTCTTCTAAACCTATTTTACTTAGAGATTTTATTATGAATGAATGTTGTATTTTCTTAAATGTTTTCTCAGCAGCTATTGAGATAATCATACTCCCCTTCAATAGGGTAATATGATGAAATGTTAATACACAAAATAGAAAAAATATATTATGTTTACATCTTCTATGATGATGTATTATTGATACATACATATGTATGTAGATGCACATACACACACTCATGGGGCACATCTATGTATATGCACACACATATTTCGTGTAAATATATGCGTACTAACATTTATGGTTAACATTTATAGCTATTATGATACCTCTTTGCCTGCTCTTTTGGAATCTTTGTGCTGTATAAGTAATAAATCAGTCATTTGCTGAAAGTTTCTGTTGTGCCGGAGTCTGTGTTTCTACACTGCACCATATACAATTCACTCCAAAATTACCACTTTGGAAAATGGTTTTTAGGTTTCTTAAAAAGGTCCCTATAAACCTACCATATGACCCTTCACCTCCTAGGCACTTACCTAAGACAAATGAAAGCATGCATTCATCTACAAACTTGTACATGAATGTTCCCATTTTGTTTATAATAGGCAAAAATGGAAACAGCTCAGATATGCACCAACAGATGAGTGGCATATCTATACAATGGACTATTACTTAGCAATAAAACAGAATTAAATAATGATACATGCAATTGGGTCGATAAATCTATAAATAATTGTATTGAGTGACAGAAGTCAGATAAAAAAGAGCTCATACAAATTATACCATGGATGTAAATTTCTAGAAAATACAAATGAATCAACAGTGATAGAAAGTAGAGTGTGGTTGCTTGAGGAAAGAAGGTGGGACAGGTAAATGGAAGAGATTGCAAAGAGGCACAAGAAACTTTTGAGGGTGATATGTTTACCATCCTGATTGTGGTGATAATTTCATGACTGTATACATATGTCAAAACTTATCAAATTGTACATTTTATTATGTGCAGTTTATTATATGTCATTAAAGCTATAAAAGGAAAAATATGGAATGCTTGTACCTTAAGGTTGGAGTCAGGGCAGGCCGTCCTTTCTGTGACTTCTTTTCAACATTATATTATAGCCAATGGCAATGGGGAAGTAAAGGAATCAAAAGGTCTCAATGCTATTCAACGGGGAAAGGAAAGTCTTTTCATCATATGTTGCTGGGTCAACTAGATAGCAATCTGGAAAAAATGAACCTTTACCATACTCCCACTGTATACAAATAATAATGTGAGATGGCTCGCAGTCCTAAAAGTAAAAAGCTAAAATACAAGGCACTGTACTGAGAAGAAAGTGTGGTAGACTATCTTTGTGATCTTGTTGTAGGGAAAGATTTCTTAAGGGAAATACAAAGCATACTAAAGAAATATTTAGAATTTGTAAACTGGATTTCATCAGTGTTAAAAATGTTTGCTCCTTAAAATATACAGTTAATTTTAAAAATAGTCATAATACATATATCTGACAACGGACTTGTAGCCCGAATATCCTGAATTCTCATAAGCCAATAATAAAACGATAACCCATTTTTAAAAACTGGTTAAAGAAATTGGAAAGGAGATCATATAATTGATCAATAAGCACATGAAACAAGGTTCAACATTACTGATCTTCAGAGAATTGCATTTAAAACCACAGACACTTTCACACACATTAGAAAGGCTAAAATAAAAAGACTAACAATATCCAAAGCTATAGAGAATATGGGGTATGTAGAAAAGCCTTATAATTTTGGCAGAAGTGTAATCTCATAGATCAGTTTGGGAAACTAATTGGCAGTTTCTAATAAAGTTAAACATGCATGTACCACAAAATCCAGTAATTCCACTCTGTATCAGTCTAGGTTTAATCAGGAGAGAGAATCCGTATAGTAATTTGAACAGGTCAAATTTAATATAAAAATGATTAAGTATAAAAGCGATTGGAGTAATTAGGGATTGGATAGAACAAGCAAAGAGAACTCTACATGATACAGGCATAGCGTATATAAGGAGCAGCCACTACCCCTAGGGTTGAGCAACAACCCCCCTTATTGGGGAAGGCATGTCTATAACTTACTGAATGGCAGAGAAGTTCTGTGGTTGCTGCATTGGTAGATTTGCTGGCAATCTGCTTCTCTAAAACTTGTGGCAAATCTGTCCTCAAAAGTGCTAAGGAAAACTGTTCATGGAGAAGAATCTCACTCAACGCATTCTGTTGCAAAACTGCCAAGGCAAGTGGTCTGCCATGGGAAGCCCCTGTCTGCTGGGTGCCGCTGCCAGCCTTGCATGGCAGGAGCTGGATGTCGGAGAAGCAACGTGCATTGCAGGAGCTGAAGGTTGGAAAAGTCAACAAATCTGCAGGCTCTGGGTGCTGGGGAAGCTATATGCCTGGCAGGGGGCTGCAGAGAAGCACACTGCAACCAGGAAGCAAACCCATTTCCTCCTGCAATGTGTCTCTCATTCCCTCCACTGACAATGTTTACATCGTGCCAACTGACAAAGGAAAAATATTTAAAAGGCCCAGATCCAATTTCACAGAGCAGGCTCCAGTTTCGAATTGGGATCTGAGATGCTATAAATCAATAGGCAGTAGACACTTCCAGATAGTTACCCAAAAGAAATAAAAACATATTACTCATAAAAGTTTTTTCCAAAGCTTAATTTATAATAAAGGCTTTGTTCATGATCGCATATATATGGAAACAACCCAAATGTATGTTAATAGATTAGATAAACACAATGTGTTCGAGTTCCACAAAGGTGCACCGTATAGGAATTAAAAAGGAACGGGCCACACAACATATGGGATTTTGATAAACCTTATGTAGAGCAAAGAAACAGGTCACAAAACATGGCATATTGTGTGATTCGATTTATATAAAGTAGAAGAAACAAAATTAATCTTTTGAAGTTAAAATAAGAATAATGGCCCAGTCTGGGGCAGAGAGAGTGGATGAAAGTTAACTAGACAATGTCGTAGCAGAAGTCAAAATTTTGATTGGGATCGGTTAAATGACAAAACTCATCAAATTCTACACTTAATATGTATGCATTTTACTGTATATAATTTTATCACAATTAAAAAATAAAAATCTAGACATTTGAAAAGATGATCTGATCAGATCAAATTAGCTAAATAAGGTCGTAAGAAACAACAACAAAATGCATAAATTTTACTATATATTTTTTTTTATACTCACTTTTATGCAGCCTCACTTAATTGCTAATTTCAACAGCTTTTTATATCACTGGAAACAAAGGAAATGGAAGCACACTTGTAAACAGTTTTTATTTCTTTTGGCAGATTTATATTTTCAGCCTTCAAACAATGGACTGTTAAGTCACTTTTGCTGACAAATACAAATTTCTTGAAAATATGAAGCAAAGCAGCAGAACACGACCTCATTTTCATATTTTTGAAGTTATATGAGGTACAATAAAATGAACTAGAAAAGTTTAGTTGTGACCTACATAACACAGTATTGCCAAGGGGAGTGAAATGAGTTTAATCTATTTGCAGGTATAGTCAATGAAGTGTTTAAAAAACTGCTCATCTGATAGCTTTGAGTGATTATGCAGAGTTAATATCAGAGATGGAGTCAGCATAATTTTTACAACATAATGACATGGCCATTAGAATGACAAGAATCTGTCAAGCATATATTTTTAGAAGAAAATTCAACACACAATGGGCTCAACTCCATTTCCTGATATGGAAGTTACCAAGACACACTTTCTTTGGAGCAAAATATAAATGTAGGTGGGCTATCAGATGTCAGGGATGCAAGTAAGGCAATCAGATCAAATAAAGATCTGATTTAATGTCAAAATAAAACAAGAATTAAAGAATGGAGCAAGCCTTGATCTCACGTTTGCTATTTTCATAGAAATGCAAGGTTATGATCTGGGTTTCTGTAGCAACAGGCAAGAATGTTATCTGAGTCATGATCTAGAATAAATGGCCCCTCATATATCTTCTTACTTACAATCACAGCAGGACATGTATCAGAAATGAAGTCACAGCTATAATTAAAGAACAAAGCAAAACTATTTGCTATAAGCAGACCTATGTTCTTGTCAGCCCAGGAAGTGCTACCCACAAGGGTGCTCACATTCTCTAAGGAACTACACAAATGTTTATAACTAGTATTACCATGTGCCATTTGGTTATTTTTCTTGCTTTCTATACCATTGTGTTTCAGGAATTACAGCAAAACTGGAAGAAGTCTATAGTGAACCCCTGTGTTGGAATATGAATTGTTTTATGCATATCAGAAAATGGATTTGTACAAAAGATGAAGGACCACTTTGACTTGCTTTTCATTTTCAAAAGATATTTTCAAATATCTAAATGGCTGAGAGCAAGGCTGTATATATTAGAGGGAAATACACACAGACTTGTTTGGATTTTGTATTTTTATTCAAAGTAAAATATATTATAAATCTTTTATTTGCAATAAATAACAATTCCTCTTCTAAAGTTAATTTACTTTTTAAAACAGTTTTGCTTGCAAGATAAAATTTCCCTGTATTAAAAAGTTACAATAGAAAAAAAGAGTATCCTATAATATTGCATATTTATGTTATTTTAATATCTTCTTATCATTTTACTACCTCAAAGAAAGTCCAGGATTATATTCTAAATTCTGAACCTTCAGGTTATATCATAAAAAATAGGTATCAATATTATTATTATGCTAATAAAGAACTTGAATACCTCAGAATTCCTATTAATCCATTGTGGATGAAAACCATTTTATTTATTCACTTATTACAAATTCTAATATCATTATAATAGTATGAATTAGGAGATATAATATTAAATGGAAATAATTTTAAGCAAAGTAAATACATTAGAAGTCATTCAGCTAAAATTACAAAAGTCATGTTTGATATTTGATATTTAGTCCTAATCTACCTGATGCCATAAGAACTTCCTTTCAGGTAGACATCAATTTAGTCATCAATCAAAAGACATGGCAGTAGAATGAAAAGTTGAATGGCCTTTCTTGGCAGAAAATAGGATTATCATATATATTTCTAATATAATTGATATTAAAATCTGTATTTATTTTTGCCCTCAAGAATTGTTACTTTATTGAAGACATATATTCTAAGATGATCACATTCATTGTGTGTTGGTGATTCATAGTAAAATTTGAAGTTTATATTTATCATGACTTGTTCTTTGTTAATCCACACTGACTCCTTTGCTTTCTTTCCTAAAACTGCTCACAAGTAATCTCTGCAGTAATTCATTCTCAAATTTTGTGAGTCTTTTTCATAGTTCACTTTCCCCTAGTGTCAGAACCTTTGTTCTCTCCTTTAGGATTAGTTAACAGGCTCACATTATCAGTTTTGTAAAATCAATTTATTTTAATCATCTTTTCTTCCTTTCTCCAAGCATTCACTGCAGGATTAAAATTCAAGATTTTCTAGTTACATATGCAAATTCTTCCAGTATATTTTGATCCAATGTATCTGAGTCTGAAGACTAGAAATTAATTAATTTTAAATGTGTTTTTTTATGTAACATACCTTAATATTGAACTTTCTCTTTGTCTGGAGGATTGTTATCCTTGGGAGAAGAGATGAGACACATAGCAGCTATTGCTATATTCTTTTTTAATTTTAAAGGAGGTACCAGGGATTTAACCTGGGACCTCGTGTGTGGGAGGCAGGTGTCCAATCATTGAGTTACACCCACTCCCCAAGGATTATGTTGTTGTTGTTTTTTAGGAGGTAGCAGGGGATTGAACCCAGGACCTCATACATGGGAAGCAGGTGCTCACACCCGTTGTGCTACATTCTTTCTGTGATGTCTCTTTTTAACCGCTATACTCCACTTCCTGCCCACACCCCCAAATCAATTATTTCAATATTCCTTGTGCTTGTTGCTGAAATTTTAAAAGCAGAGATAGAAATTCTAATTATCTAAGCATTTTTCCTCATTAATTTTATGAAGGGATTATATATTTATAATGAATTGCATCAACTTGAAGAATACAATTTGATAAATCTTGGGAATTGTGTACAACCACAAAATCACAACCACAAACAAGATACAGAACATTTTCTTTATCTGAAAAAGATTCCTAATGCCTCTTTGCATTGCAAGGCTCCCTTTGTTCCCAGATCCAGTGACTGATCTGTTTATGGTTATGATAGATAAGTGTGTAATTTATATAAATAGATTCATATGGCATGTACTTTTCTGTCTGGCTTCTTTCATTTAGAATAATGATTTGCAGATTTGTAGAGTTTCATGTTCATTATTTTATACTGGTGAGAAATATTTCTTGTATGGATACACATTGTGTTTATCCATTCATTTTGTGATGGGCATTTGAAGTATATTCGGCATTGGCTATTTTGAATAAAGCTTTTATAAAAATCTTTGTGAATATATGTATTTTCACTTCCTTTAGGTCATACCTAAGAATAGCATGGCTATGTCATATGGTTAAGTAGTGTTTAACTTTTAAAGAAAATGCCAAAATTTTCCCAGTTGGGTTATGCCATTTTATGTTGTTATCAGCAGTGTATGTTAATCCACATCTTAGGCTCACCTGCTTTTTCCAGCCATTATTCTTTTTAATTTGAGTCATTCTCACGGGTAGATTGGTGGTATCTAGTTTAGTTTAAATTTGCATGTTCCTGGTAGCTAAAGATGTTGTGCATCTTTTCATGTGCTTATTGGCCATGTGAATGTCTTCTTTTATGGACAGTCTGTTCAAATCATTTGCTCATATTTTTTGATGAAGTTGTTTTCCTCATTATCACTGAGCTGTCAGAATTCTTTAATAAACGTCTCAAAAGACTCTATAGAGGAGCAGGTGTAGCTCGGTGGTAGAGCGCCTGCTTCCCATATAAAAAGTCCCAGGTGCAATCCCTGGTACCTCAAAAAAAAAAAAAAAAGGCTCTCTTAAGGAACTAAACCAGCAAGTGATGGTTTATTCACAACACAAATAAGTACACAGAACTTGTATTCATAATATTTAAAAATGTCTACATTTCAATAATAAAATGACCAAAAAAACTCAGTAAGAAGTGGCAAAAGCCTAGAATGGACAGCTCACAAAAGAAGCTATACAGATGGTCAACAAGTGTATGAAGTAGAGTCCAAAGTCGTAAGATAACAGGGCAGTGCATCTGCAAGTGGGGCCTGGGGTTTGCTTCTTTTGTTTTATTTTGTTTTGTTTGCAGCTTTTTGGCTGCATGAGCTCTTCAATGTCACGAACTGCATTTTCCACTCTTTTTAGCATGATTCCTTGCACACAGTGTCTAATAAATATTTAAGTGAATGAACCACACAAAGCCAAAGACAGCTAAATTAAGGGGGAAAAAAGAAAAGAAGAAAACTGTACTAATCAGAGTTCTCTAGGGAAACAGAATGAACAGGAGATATCTGTAAGTAGTATGAGATTTTACAAAATTCTCTCATGTGACCGTGGGGGTGCACAAGACTAGGTTCCGCAGGCAGGCTGCAAACCAGGGGCTCTGATGAAAGTCCGATGAAGGTCCTTTATGAGTTCCTGGGAGATGTTAGCGGTCCAAAGACAGGCTGGTTAATTTTCTCTGAATCCTGAAATCACTTCTCCTTTTAAGGCCTTCAACTGATTGGATAAAGCGTCACTCATTGCTGACTGCAATCTTCCTGGTTGATCATAAATGTAATCAGACATCTACGCAGTAAATTCACTGGTGACTAACGCCCATAAGTGTCCTTTATTACAATTAGCCCAATGCTTGCTTGACCAAACAACTGGGCACCATTACCTGGCCGAGTTGACACATTAGCCTAACCATCACAAAAACTAAAAGGAGAAAGGGGATGACATCCTGTGAGAAGAAAGCAAACACTTTGTCAGGGTATCTGAGAAGCGGTGGTGTTTGCAGATGGACAAGAACACAGCCTTCAGCTCTATTTTGCTTGGTACTGCATGTCTGTGCTCTTCATATTTGATGAGTTACTTAGCACATTTCTTCTACTTTCTAGAAGGGTCTTGCTTTAAACTATCCTTAAAAACTGATATGAAGCAGTTGTAAAGCTCTTCAAAAAATGTGCATAGCTGCTGAACTTTGTGTAGAGTTGCAGGTTCACTTTCAGCTCTTCCCCAACTCTATTTCTATTCTTGCTGAGAAACTCAACATCAAGAAGTTTTGTACCATTTTATTTTAGGCTTTCAAAAGACAAGTCTCTTTGCTCAAGCAAGTCTGAAGCACCCTCCTCATGAAGAGATTTGTGCTACAGTTTTCTTTTTGCCCCTTGGTAGCAATTTCATTAAATGTTCTCTATGTCTATGATTCCCAAACTAAGATGCTCTGCCTTACACAGTTTTTAGTATTTTTCAACTTAGTTTAGCTCTGTTGACTTTCCTCATTGAATTTGCCCTTTTTATATCAATTGACCCAGATAAGCTATTATAGGAAAATTGGAAAAGACTCCAAACTGATTTCAAAGTATAGACTTATTTTAACATAAAACACCAAGAGCAAGTAAACTTTACCTATCTAATAATTATCAAAACCTATTATTTTTCAAATCACAAAAATGCCCTGCAGGCCAAAAAGCACTAACATTTTTACAATTGGAAGTTTTTTTATTTCCTGATTTACAATTTTTCCTTAAAATTCAAAACTCAATCAGTTGAAGATTTCTTTTCCCTCTGCAGTTCTTCCTTCTTCAGAGCCTCAAAAAAAATGTCTTTGCTCTAAAATTTAGGCTACCTGCTATGAATCACTACAAAAGCAAACACAAAAAGAAACTCTTGGAAGATGAACTAATCTTATGTCTTTGTAATTGTTGGCAAACATAGATTAATTAAAAGAATCTTATTATCTAAATGTCAAATAGTAACTAATATTTTGTTTTCTATACTGATTTGGGGACTGACATAAGATACATACTTAAATAAAGGGGCAAGTTATGATACTTCTTCTATCATTTTTCAAGAACAGATTTAGAAAAATATACTCACGTTGTAGATTAACAAGTAGTTGGAGGGAAATCTAATTTTTTTTCAAGAAAGTTGACAAGAAAATATAACTTGACCTCAAAAACTATATTCCACCTTATTTGGAAATATTTCTCCAACCTTTGCTGAATGCAGTGCTAAAATCACTATGATATATAAATAAAATATTCCTTAGCTTTCAAGAAGCAAGAGCTCTTTTCTGACCCTGGGATTTTTACATTTTCCCATTATGTAGATTGATTGTTTTGATAGACCAAGGTGACTGATGTCAGCTGGGTCTCACAAGGTGGGAGCGAATTTGATTGTGAATTGGGAGAGAAATGAATACCCAGAGCAATTGTCAGCTGTGTTTTGGTATCACATTATCTCTAAATCCAATAAAGCTATGAAGCCTCTAATAATTTTCAAATGGCCATTGAATGACAATTTGAACAAATGTGAAAGGTAGAAAGGCAAAAATGAAAGTGATAGGAAAATAAAAAGGAATCCTGGATATTGTTTTTGATCCATATCATTTTTATTGTCTAGCTGTGTACTAGAATGTAATGAAACCTTTCCCATGCATAAAAAATGTTTCCCCACAAATCCACTGGAGAGATTTTCCATGCCGTCTCCTGTGAAGGGCTTAAAGTTAATGGAGCTCACACAAATAATAGTTTTTGAAATATTCTTATACGTATACTAGTAATTACTTAGGTTTTCATAAAATTGATAAGAGTAGAGAATGGTTTTTAAAAAGTCTTTTAATTAATAAGAAGGGTTTAAAATATTAAACTTTGTACTTACTGCATGTTTTGTAAACCTATCAACTGTTCTAATAAAAATTTTAAAAAGATATTAGTAACCACTCTATCTCAAAATATTACAGGAGGGGATGATCAGGAAAAAAAAATGCTCCCTATAACTTAGCTCTCTCTTTTGAAGGAATGATTACCTGATTAATGTGACAATAAAGTCACCTCAGTTTTGGAGGTCCTTGCTCTCCTTTTTGTTCAGTGAGCACCCTCCATTATTAATTTATTTTTAATGGGAAGTTAGCTGACAAGGAAGGAAAGTTCTGACCACTGAAACATGAGAGATCTAGCTAATTTTTTTTTTAAAGATTTATTTATTTTATTACATATCTTCCCTCCCCTCCGCTGCGGCGACACGCCGAGACTGGTCACTGCGCAGGAGCGGCTTTCCCCGCTTATGGGCGGCTTCTGCTTCCATTCATGGCCGGCTCTCAGTTCGCGGGTGGCTGGCTGCGCTCCATTCGCGGGCGACCTGCCCTGCCCGTGGCAGCTTTTACCTTGTCTGTGGCAGCTTTTTGCCCTGCCCACAGTGGCTCTGGCCCGCCCATGGCAGCTTGCCATTCTCAAGACGGTCTGCCCGCTAGGAGAGGTCCCCGGGAACCGAACCCGGGGCCTCCCATGTGGTATGCCGGCGCCCTATCCACTGGACTATCCAGCCGGCCCCCTAGCTAATTTGGTAATTATAATTCTCATTGTCAATGAGCTCATTAGCCTCTTAACTCATACAATAGGCTCTGGTATCTTTGGAATTTCTGGAAGAGCACACTGACAATCAAATTTCTAGACAAGAAAGGAAGGATGACCCAGTCTTAAACTGTTACAGTTCCAACAAGTTATTGCAACTCTTCAGGTTCTGCCTGAGCATGTGTTTGACATTGCTTGATTTTATTGGGCTAGTATTGTGCAAAATTCTTGTTTGAAAATTATCTTTGAAAATCTACATTTAAATTAACATTACTCTATACTCTTTAAAATCTCCTTCAAAAACATTGCCCCCGTATTTTCTCATAAATTAGCAAAAAAAAAAAATGTATTTTAAAGCATTCCTCTGTGTTTTTGAGAGAAAAAGAACATGATTTGAGAAACCCTGAAAGTCTATGCGTCCCAACTGTCGTACATCCCATCACTAGAATATTCAATGTAATAGTCAACAAAAACCAAGACTTATTGGCCAAGAAAGGCCCTGGTAAAGTACAATAATAAACATAAAATACAAATGAAAGAAAATAGCTCCTCCCCATTAACATACTGATAGGGACTGGGTGAGACATCAGCAAAGTTAGTTTCTATCATAGGCAAGAGGGTAAATTAGAGCAATGTGGTTAAAAGCACATGCTTTGGAGTCAGACTGTCTCACTTGACTATCAGCTTCACAATTTCTTGTGTCACCTTGGAACATTTAGCAAAGTTATTTTTGCCTCAGTTTCTCATCTCTATAATGGGAATGACAACAGGGCTATGTTATGTTAAGAAGACAAAATGTTCTTACATAGGTAAAGCACCTGGTAGGTAGCAAGAATTCAATTATTGTTAGTTTTTATTACGGCAATAGCATATCCTAGGAGGTTTCAGCTCTTAAAGGCACAAGGTCACAAATAGCAGATTTGGGTTATTAGGAAAGCTGCTGTTTTCTTGAAATAACAATGACACTTTTGTTAAAAAAAAATAAGTAAGAAAATGAATAGTTAATGGTAATATTGTGGAGGGCAATGACACAACTTGCTCTCAAGATCTTGCATGGCAGTGTCTAAATCTACACATAATTTATTTTATGAAAAATAGATTCTTAATGGTGGACACCCCTTCCCCATTAAACTGTGACTACTGCCAGTAAAAAAAAGGCTGTACTTTAGAAATAGAGAAATTCTCCATTTGTATATAGTAGAGCATGTATTAACTTATATCTTTATTTTTTGTGAGCTTGTCAAAAAATGAAATATTGGTATTTTAAAGTCTGTTTTTATAGTAAACTTTACGTATGGAAATGTTTTCACAGCAGATATTATAGTGTTTCTTTGATATCTTTGACATTTTATTGTAGATTACAAGAGTCTCCCAATACATGGAAGAGTAGATATATTAATGCAGTCCAATTTTGTTCCACAAGCAATCTATCTTCCAAAGTAAAATAAATGGCTTTCAACGAGAGATTTAATCATAAGCTAAAGAGAAATGGAATCTTTAAAGACAACAGTTAAAGAATAGAAATGAAGCCGTTGCTGAGAGGAGGACAGGAGGTACAGAGGTTTCCTGCCTGCTTTATCTACCCAAGACTTTTCCCTAAAGACATAGTGATGGAATGATTGCTTTGTATTTGCTACACTCTACGTGCATCTAATTCAGTTAACACCACTTGCCACATTAATCCCGTTCCATAATTAGTGGTTCCCTGGAAGCCGGAGTAAACTTGGTGGTCAGAAACCTTTTTGTAAATATCAATTGGCCATACCCCTGAGTCCTTGTGAGTAAAAGAAATTACAGCTCTGATCATAGAGGGCAATAAAGAGACAGATGATCCCAAGATATTCCACAATCATTCCAGAATCACTGAGATAAAAAGCCAAGTGCCTGCTTTCCCAGCCCTCTCAACTCCCTGACCTCCACTGCCTGGGAAGAGCCATGAAATATTCAGAAGCTTATAAGTTCTTCGGATGTACTTCACTGATGATTCTTCAGCTTGGGTAAAACACACAACACACCTATACACACACACAAACCCAAAACACAAGCTCAAAGCTCTTTACAAATCCATAAAAGTTTAATAATCGTGTCTTGATCTTCTATTACACAATGTGGTGCTGTTAATTAGAATTCTTCTAAATAAAACATTTAAACCTTAAACCTGGAGCATAGTGGTGGGGTCTAAATTTATATCATTCCTAATACTTTGCTTTTCCAGCAGGGCATCATTAAGTCCAGGGTTATATGTGCTAGGGAAGAAGAAAATAATCCCACTGCTGGATTTATCTCCAAAGAATTATCCCAACTGCTGATTTCCAGCCAGACTTTCTATCCTAAAGCAGTTGATTGCAAAGTATTTATCACTAGGTTCTGCAAAGCTTCCCTTGGCTAAACTATAGACTCCTCTTACTCAAAAAAGGTATGCATTTTCTTTCTAAAAGAACCTTTGGAATCTTGAACTTCAATTAAATTATTTTACTGTCTCTGAAAATGGTTGCCAACACTGCACCCCACATCCAAAGGGGAAAGGCCACTTAAAATTTCTATTGTGCCAATTAAGTTAATGAATGCAAAGAGAAACCTCTTTCTTACAAAACACGATTAAAATCTGATATAATTAGTTTTTCCAAAAGACAGCAGAAATTTTAATAAGCTATTGACAGTTTCATTGTGGGTCTTTTTTTTTCCAACCATGAAAATGTTTCTTTTCTTCTATCTTCTTTTCAGCCAATCTTTTAATATTGAGCCAAATATATGTAGTTTTCAAGAACTCTGACTGCATTAACAGGGAAAATACCAAGTAAAACCTGTTAAATGTGTTGTTGTGAAAGAAATTCATATTGTACAGAATTTTTTTTTATTGGAGAAAATAGCTTAGAATCTGTTGCATTACTTCTGAACAGGGAGCAATGTTTGCTACAAGAATGTGCTATTTAATGGTGATAATGGCAGTAAATTACCATGTACTAGAATACATGTTGCATTGAATCTTTTATCTCATACATTTGTGCACCTCGGATCCCTAAACTTAAATAGTACAAGGTAACTGACATTCAAAGTGGTTTTTATGAACAGTTTTTATGTTTCATAGCTTCAAGATAAGAGCTTCCATCTGCTGAAGAAAAGTATCTGTTAACAGAATTGACTTTATCAAATAATTTTTGGTCAGTTATTAAAAGAGGGGAATCCACAAATTTGTGATTCTATATTATCTCTTCCATTTTCCGTTTGTAGCTTATACAAGTTTCAGGCTTTCAAATTGTAACAGCAGTTCAACATTTCAAATACATTTTTGGCACATGATAGACGGAACATTGGGGACATTTGTATTTTTTCTTTTCTTTAGAGGCTCATTAATGATTTTCATCTCCACCCACTCCCCCAAAGGAAATTTAGACTTCCCTACATTTCTAGCTATTTCTAGCTATTCATAATATCTAAAAATTCACTCAGTAGAATTGAATAACTCTGTGCTTAGCCCTTTTCCCCCAAGCAAAGATGTCATTGCATTTAGGCAAGAATCAGTCTGTTTTAAGAAAATCCTAAGACAGTCTGTTTTAAGAAAATCCTAAATTGAAAGAAAATCCCTCTTCTGTAGGTGAACTTAAAGATAAAACAGCAGTAAGCTATGGCAGAAAGACCTGAAAACACTTTACGGCCAGTTTTATATAAAGTAACTGGAATAAAACACTGTGCTGCACTGGGGAGGTAGAAGTAATTACTTATGAAAAAAGATATGCCTTTAGATATTTTTAAAAACTAGAGTGTATTTTCTATCTGGAGGCTGAAGGCATTGTATTAAATTTTAATTCCTTTGATAAACTTACCCAAATTATTTAAAAATAAATCTGATACGGATGGATGCCTTGTGCTGCCTCTGCACCCACCTCTCCCCAAGGCTGCAGAAATCTGGGACTTAGGAGCTTTCAGAAGTGCCTGCCTGACTGAAGATTCTGAAAATACCTACCCTTGACCAGCCAGTGAATGAATTTATAGTCAGATTAAAAACAGTCTAAATTATCAGGGTATTTCTTTAGAAAATACATAGTTTTGGGGAGTAACCTTTGTAAAGAAGGGTTGTTTTTATCTGAATTTGAGGTCTTTCACATGAAACAATGATCAGATGTTTTTGGAAACCCGATATTGCTGACAGATGACTGAACTCGACATCCCTAGGCCAATCTGGGTTTCCTAACTGCCACTGGCCTGCTCTGGGCATGTAACACATATTCTGTTAAGCTTAGATTTCTTCATTGTGGAAGGTAGAATTAACAATGATTGTTTCTCTTGTGGGGTTTAGTTTGATTCAGAATCAAAATAATATACACTCCCTTAAAGGAGAGTCACCATCTACCTTGTCCACCAATATAATCCCACTGTGTAGAAGAGTGTCTGGCATGTAAGGACCCTCAAGATGTAGTGATTGAAAGAATAAAGCATTATAAAGGTAAAGTTAACATTTTAATAAGAATAATGGTTGTGAAAGTTATTTTCTTTATACCTAAGAATAACAAATATAGTTTATGGGTAGATTTAAGTAATTCACAGGGCTGTGGGTAGATCTTCACATGGATACTGTGTTATCTGACAAGTTTAGTTAAACTCTTTGATATTTTGTTTGAAGCTTTCCAGTCGGGGACCTTCTGAACAGCAACCCATAGGACAGAAGTAGTAAAGAATCTGAAGTAATGACAATTTTATGGTGGCAAGGTTTTTAGGTATTTCCGATTCTATGCACAAATGCACATTGATGACATCATTATAAAGTCCTTTGCAAAGATACTTTACCACACATATATTTCCACATTATCATTAAAAAATGGTGTGTGTTTTACTGAGGCGGGCATCACCTTTCAACACAGTCAACCTTTTTTCCACAACAGTCTTGCATTCTTCATGGCACATCTCCTCGGGATGAAATTGATTCACACGGAATGCCAGCCTCCCTGAATCAGCTACTGTAGGTGTTCAAGGAAGTATCAGGGCCATAATAGGGGCCTGTTGAGAGAGCTTAATTTTCCAGTGGGAGAAAGACCTTATGATGCATGCAAAACAACCTGAGGAAATCTGGTACTGGTGATCTTTGCCATATATCTGATCTTTGCCATATATCAAATATGCTTCATATTTGAAGCAGACGTATTATATATATTCACAAGAAATCTTTAGAAGACCATTCTGTACAGTTTTTGGTATCAAATCCATACTATTGATACCT
This sequence comes from Chaetophractus vellerosus, assembly GCA_004027955.1. Lineage (NCBI taxonomy): Eukaryota > Metazoa > Chordata > Mammalia > Cingulata > Chlamyphoridae > Chaetophractus > Chaetophractus vellerosus. Next base: position 21,525 of record PVKH010005169.1, read on the forward strand.
ATTAATAAAGCATAAATCCATGAAAAAATTTATCCTGATACATTGATTTACATGTTGTATTTTTTTCGTTGTTCATTCAAATATCTCATTTACTATTTTATTCAGCCTTAGCTATTACAATTATTAAGAAGGCCTAGCATCAAAGAAAAATAAATGTCACCTACAAGGTCTTCTTCCCTCCTGCATCATTGAATCTGTTCTAAGCAAAACCTGATTGGCTTAACCACCCTCCAGTGACTCCTCCTCAGCCAAAGAATCATGTCCAGGCCCCATAATGTGGATTATAAGATTCGTGACCTGTCTCATGCAAACTTCCCCAATCAAATCCCTAGTCCCACCCTTACTTTATGTTCTGGCCTGTTTATGCTATTAAGATTCTCAGAATTCACCAGGTCCATCACCTCACATCATTTTCACACTGGTTCCTCTACCAGGTAAGCTCTTCCCTCCTGTCCTTACTTAGTTGGCTCCTTGTACCTATTACCGTTATTATTTTAAATTAAATCTTGGATTCCTACAAAGAAAAATATATGTTTCATTTTTAAAATGTAATGGGTTTATAAGGAAAACAAATGTTTTCCGTTTCCTCACTTCCCACATACCCTCACAGATTGATCCCAGAGCAGGGCCATCTATATAATTTGTGAGATCCATTGCAAAATGAAAACATGGGACCCCTTGTTCAAAAAGCAAGAAAAGTGCAGTTGAAAGTACTAAAATAAACTTTTTTTTCTTCCTTTGCAAACTTGTTCAACTTGTTAAGGTATTCTCTTTATATGATATTTAATGTCATTTTAAGTAAAAATCATTAAAATTTTACAGTAGGCCAGCTGTAGCCCAGTGGATAGGGTGCCGGTTCACCACATGGGAGGCCCCAGGTTCGGTTCCCGGGGCCTCTCCAAGAGG
>PVKH010005170.1:0-22401 GCA_004027955.1 Chaetophractus vellerosus
AGATGGTGAAATAGAAAACTCCAGGAATCAGTGCCCCCCATCAGAACAACTACTAATTAAGCAAGAACTGTCTGAATCAACTATTTTGAAACTTTGGCATTCAGTAGAACATTGTACAGCATCCAGGAGAGAGAGGGAGGAAGAGGGTGATAAGTCGTGGTAAATACCAGGGAAGTGCCCTCTCCATATGATGGTTGCTATTGTCCATACCCCACTCTCTTGGTAGGGAACAGTGGGGTTGGGCCCCTGGAGCAGCTTGCTAGTGCCAGAGAGGGACATAAAAGCCTAGTTCCCTAACATCCAGTGGAGGGGGGACAGTCACTGTCTTTGATTGGCTACTTGGGATCACTGGGGGCCAGGTTCTGAGGGTGGCCATGGTTCCAATCCTTCCTGGGCAAAGGCAGCTGAGGAGCCTTAAAGACAATAGGCTTCCTCAGAGCTGCAGCGGCCAGTCGAAAGGCATTTGTTGGGCCAGTGCCTAGTTGAGAAAGCACAGTTTTGGGGAGCCATGTAAGAAGCTTCTGGCATCCTGATCCCTTCCTCATTCACTACCCAGGGTTCCCTGGAACCAGCCAACAAAACCTGTGTGGGTCCCTGGCCTTGTTCTTGCTGAGAAAGACTGATATGAGGAAGTTCTCTCTTGCAGGCCTCTCCCTCCCAGAATTTGCCCTCCAGGTAAAAGCAGCTTGAGACCACAAAAGCAGTGTAGGAAACAATTGAGTTTGGCAACCTGGGGCAAAACTTTACCTGCTTTAACTTCTGCAGTGGAACACCCAAGAGAGGGAGAAGTTCTGTTTCCTGAGAAGTAGGGGAGCATTCAAACCCTTGTACACAGGGAATCTCCTAAAGCAACTAGCAAGACATTGCACTTTGCATTCACCTTCAGTTGACCTTCTTGATAGGAAGGTTGAACTCTGAAGGAGAGCACCAGCCCATGCAAAGTTAGTTTGCAAAAAGGGTGAAAAGTGCTTTTTGTTAAGTTGGCTATGTTTTGTTAGACCCTGACACTTAGAAAATTTCTGTCATATCACTAGCTGGATATAAACATCTCAGGGAATAAATCCTAGAGATAACATTTTAAAATATTAAAATATACAATGTGCAACAAAAGTTTACAAAACAAACAAACAACAGGAAATGATAGCCCATCCAAAGGAAGAAGCTAAAAATCCTAAAAAACGTCAGTGAAGATCACCAGACTATAGACATACCAGATAAATGTACCAATATATTCATTATGGGAGTCTAAGAAAGAGAAGAAAGAAAGAAAGGGACAGGAGAAATACTCACAGAAATAATGACAGAAAACTTCCCAAACATAGCAAAAAGCATGAATATGCACATCTAAGAAGCCCAGAGAACACTAAACAGGATAAACATGAAGAACAATATGCCCTGGCACATTTAAATTCAAAGACACAAGTAGGCTTAAAGAAAAATGATGTAAATATATATATATATACCATACAAATAGTAACCAAAAGACAGCTATACTAATATCAGATAAAATAAACTTTAATTCAAAACTGTTCAAGGAACAAAAATGGCCATTATGTACTGATAAAAGTGTCCATTCAATAAGAAGGCATAATAAATGTAAATATGTATGCACATAACTGCATAACCCCAAAATATATGACGCAATTACCGACAGATTTGAAAGGAGAAATAGATGGGTCTATGTTAATAGAATGACACTTTAATACATCACTTTCAATAATGGGTAGAACATCTAGGCAGAAGATCAGTAATGAAAACATCCCAAGAAGAATTAATGCAAATCCTGCAAAAACTCTTCTCCAAAAAAGGAAGAGGAGGAAATACTTCCTAATGCATTCTCTGAGGCCACTATTCCCTTATTACTAAAGCTAGATAAAGATACAACAAGGGAAGAAAATTACAAACCAATATCTCTTATGAAGATAGATGGAGAAATTTGCAACAAAATACCAGCAAACTGAATCCAATAGCACATTAAAAGATATAGACCATGATCAAGTGAGATTTATCTAGTTATGCAAAGGTGATTCAACATAAGAAAATCAATTATTGTAAATCACCAAATTAATAAAATAGAGGGGAAAAAAATCCAGATGATCATCTTAACTGAACAGAAAAGGTATTTGACAAAATCCAGCACCTTTTGGATGAAAACACATAGAAAACTAGGAATAAAAGGAAACACCTCCAACATGATAAAGTACATATATGAAAAACCCACAGATAAGATCCTAATGATGAAAACCTGAAGCTTTCCCTCTAAGTTCAGGACCAAAATAAGGATGTCCAATTTTGCCACTTTCCCTATTTGTAGATGACAAGAGCGTATATACAGAAAATCCTGAAAAAATCCACAAGAAATCTATTAGAGCTAAAAAATGAATTCTGCAAACTGGTGAGGAACAAGATATACATGTGAAAATCAGTAGTGTTTCTATACACTAATAATGAACAATCTAAAGAAATCAAAACAAAATTCCATTTGCTATAGCACCTAAAAGAATCAAATATCAAGGAATAAGTGTAACCAAGGATGTACTTACAAAAATATAAAACATTACTAAATAAATTTTAAAGACCTAAATAAATGAAATGACATTCTGTGTTCACCAATTGAAAAACTAAATATTATTAAGATGTTAATTCTACCCAAAGAGATTTATAGATTCAACACAATCCCAATCAAAATGCGACAGCTTTCTTTGCAGAAATGGAAAAGCCAATCATCAATTTTATATTGAAGGATAAGAAGTCCCAAATAGCCAAAGCCATCTTGAAAAAGAAGAATGAAGTTGGAGAGCTAACACTTCCTGATCTACGACTTATTACAAAGCCACAGTAATCAAAACAGCATGGTACTGGCACAAGGACAGACATATAGACCAATGGAATTGAATTGAGACTTCAAAAATCAACCCTCACATTTATGGCCAACTGATTTTTGACAAAGGTGCCAAGTCCACTTAATTGGGAAAGAATAGTCTCTTCAACAAATTGTGCTGGGAAAACTGGTTGTACTTATGCGAAAGAATGAAGTTGGATCCCTACCTCTGACCATACACAAAAATCCACTTAAAATGAATCAAAGACTTAAGTATAGGAATCAGAATTATCAAACACCTGGATGAAAACACAGGGAGACATCTTCAGGACCTTGTATTAGGCAACGGTTTCTTAGACTTTACACCCAAAGCACAAGGAAGAAAAAAAAAAAGTAGGCATATAGAACCTCATCAAAATTTAGAACTTTTGTTTGTCAAAGGACTTTATTCATGAAAGTAAAATGAAATCTTACACAATGGGAGAAAATATTTTGAAATCATATATTTGATGAATGTTTAATTTCCTGAATATAAAGAACTCCTACAACTCCACCACAAAAAGAGAAACAACTCAATTGAGAAATGGGCAAAAGGCTTGAATGGCCATTTCTTCAAAGAAGATATATACATGATCAAAAAGCACACAAAAAGATGCTCAACATCATTAGTTATTAGGGAAATGCAAATCAAATTTCACACCCACTATAATGACTACTATTTTAAAAAAAAACAAAATTACAAGTGTTGAAGAGGATGTGGAGATATAAGAACACTTATTCATTGTTGGTGGGAATGTAAAATGGGGTAGCCCCTGTGGAAGACAATTTGGTGCTTCCTCAGAAAGTTACTATATAACCCTGTTTTAGTTTATTAATTGCTGCCAAAGCAATATACCAGAAATGAGTTGGCTTTTACAACAGGGATTTATTAATTTATAAGCTTACAATTCTGAGGCCATGAAAGTGTCCACATCAAGACATCACCATAGATGCCTTCTCCCTGAGCTGCAGCTATGAGTGATCAGACACATGGCAGCAGCATCAGAAGATGTGCAACTATGTGCAATTAGGCATATGGCAATGTCCACTCATTTCTCTCTTCTCCTCCAGGCCTCATTGCTTTCAGTTTCTGGCTAAAATGGCTTATTTCAAGTTTTGGCTCCCAGGGCCTTCTCTCTCAGGTCCTCTCTGTTTCTGTAGCTTTTGTTCTGTGTATGTAGCTTTTTATTCCTCTGTTTTTAAGGGACTCCAGTGAGGATTAAGGCCCACCCCAGGTTATGCCCTACTGGAGTAATCTAAACAAACATTGCTTAATTGATCAAGGGTTTACAATAGGTTCCATTTAAGTACATATTTTCTAGGCCCCATAAAACACTCAAACTACCACATTCCACCCTCCAAACCCCCAAAATACATGTTCTTTCTAGATGCAAAATACATTCATTCCATCAAAGTATTTCAAAAAGGCTTAAATCGTTTCAGTAACAGTATTAAGTACAAAATCTCATCAAAATCAGTTATAGGCATATAGTCTGTCCTGGGGCAAAATTCCTCTCTGGTTGTAGACCTGTGAAATTTACAAAACAAGCCATCTGCTTCCAATATATAAAGAAGTGACAGTCACAAGATAAGTGTTCCTATTTCCATAGAAAGAATTTGGAAGGAAAACAAGAGTCAAGGGTCTCAAACAGTTGTAAAAGCCTGCAGAGCATGTTCCATTAGGTTTCAAAGTCTGGGAGTCATCTATGGAATCAGGGTTTCTCATCCTTAGGGCCTGATGGAGCTGCAGTCCCACCCTTTCCAAGGGTTTTCCCAGTGGCCACGTTCTTGGTTCCACTTTCATCAAGCATCTTGGTGGTAGCTGAGATCTAGGCTTCACCCTCTGAAAACACTGCAAGTGGTAGCCAGAGTCTTCCCTAATCTCTGAGGCACAGGCTCAACCCCCTCAGAACAGTGGGGTGGGGGCCAAACTCTCCCCAGTCCCCAGGGAATGTGCTCTACCTTCTCTGAAGCCTGGGGTGGCCAATACTCTTCCCAAACCAAGGGGTGGAAGGCTCACCTTCTTCATACTCCAGGGCTGTGGCAGTTTGGCATTGTTTATGAATTCCAAAAATACATATTGGATTATTTTTGTAAACTGGTCTGTATCTGGGCATGATTAAATTATGATTAGGGTTTTGATTGGACTGCATCATAGGAAGTTGAGTCCCCATCCCCTTGGTGGGCGGGGACTCACAGATAAAACTACGTGGCAGAGCAGAGGAGTGAGTTGGAGTCTTGATGCTGAGTTTTGAGCTGGAGTCCAGGAAGTGAACACACAGAAGAATAAAGACAGCTCCTTAGACACAGTAGAAGCCCCAGGGAGAAGGACAGAGCCATTCGCCTGATAGTCTACAGCTGGCCTTGTGGAGGGAGCAAGGCAGCTGAGCCCAGAGAGAAATGGAGCCCTGGGAAGAGAGGAACCCAAGAAGCCTGAACTCTTGGCAGTCGTTGGCAGCCATCTTACCCCAACACGTGGCAATAGACTTTGGTGAGGGAGGTAACTTATGCTTTATGGCCTGGTAACTTTAAGCTTCTACCCCAAATAAATATCCTTTATAAAAGCCAACAGATTTCTGGTATTTTGCATGAGCACCCCTTTGGGTGACTAATACAGGGGGATACTCAGCCTTTCCGCACACATGGGTGGGTTTCCTCTCTAGGCCTATGAAGATGTCTTCAGTTCAGACCTCAACTTTAATGGTTGTTCTAGTCAGGGTTCTCTCGGGAAACAGAAACAACACGAGATATCTGTTAAAAATATAAGATTTTATAAGAGTCTCTCACGTGACCGTGGGGATACACAAGTCCAGGTTCCGCCGGCAGGCTGCAAGCCAGGGGCTCCGATGAAAGACTGATGAAGGGTCCTTGATGAGTTTGCTCCGATGAAAGACTGATGAAGGGTCCTCGATGAGTTCCTGGGAGAAGTTCTCTGTCAAACGACGAGCTGGGAAATTCTCTCCGAATGTTGAAATCAGTTCCCTTTTATGGCAGTCAGCTGAATGGATAAAATCGTCATCCATTCTTGATCCAATCTCGCTGATTGATGCAGATGTAATCAGCCATCCATGCAGTAAACTCAATTAGCCCAGTGCTTGCTGGACCTAATAGCTGGGCACAATTACCTGGCCAAGTTGACACATTAGCCTAACCATCACAATGGTCCTGCCTTTGAGGTCATTTTTCCTTCAATTTGTCCCTTTTCTGTCTCTTTTGATCCAGGCTGGCGGTCCTGTTCATGCAGCTCTTGTAAAAAGCTTGTAGGAGTCACATGCACGAGAGAGGGGTCCAAGTTGTCAGACAGTAAGGTTTTCCATAGATCCTTCCTGGGTAGCTGAATTCTAACCCTGACTTACTGAATTGACTGGCTGTTTCCATGTTCAGTTAAATCCTCACATAAGGTACTATTCTCTGAGGACTCGCTTTCCAGAAGCTCAGAATTTTCCAAACCATCAGTTTCTGGTTTCTCTGGGCCTAGGAGTTCAGGTCTCAGCTCATCCCTTTCCTCTCACATTTAACTATAAGCTGCAAGAAGCTGGGCTGCACTTTCCAATTAGTTTGGAAAGCTTATTAGCTAAATACCCAAGCTCATTACTTTCAAATTCTGCCGTCCGTCTAACATCAGTCAATTATGCCAAGTTCTCTGCCACTTTAAAGCAAGAATCACCTTCCTTCCAGTTTGCAATGACATAGTTATCATTTCTGTCTAAGGCCTCATTAGAAGTATCTTTAACATCCATATTTTAACCAACGGTCTCTTCAAAACAAGTCTGGCCTTTTTCTATCAAGCATCTCATAATTCTTCCAGAATTTACCTCTTACCCATTTATAAAACCATTCCAATATTTTTAGTATTTGCATAGCAGCATGCACCACACTTCTGGTACCCATTCCTGTTTTAGTTTGCTAAATGCTGCCAAAGCAATGTATCAGAAATGAGGTGGCTTTTACAATAGGGATTTATTAACTTATGAGTTTGCAGTTCTGAGACCATTAAAGTATCCAAATCAAGGCATCATGAGAGATGCTTTCTTCCTGAGCTGTAGCTGTAGGCGATCAGGCATATGGTGGCATCATCAGAAGATGCACAACTACATGTGCTTAGGCATATGGCAGTATCCACTCATCTATCCCCTCTCCTGCAGGCCTTGTTGCTTTCAGCTTCTGGCTAAAGTGGCTTATTCCAGCTTCTGTCTCCCAGGGCCTTCTCTCTCAGTTTCTGAGTTCATCTCTGTTCTGCAGCTTTTGTTCTATGTCTGCAGCTTTTTATTCCTTGTTTTATAAAGGACTCCAGTAAGAGGAAAAGATCCAAGCTAGCATATGCCCTGCTGGAGTTATCTGATCAAACGGCCTTTAACTGATCTAATGTAAATAAAGGTTCACAGTAGGCTCAATTTAAGTACATAATTTTCTAGGGCCCACAAAACACTCAAAATACCATAGATTCATCAATCCCATTTCTGGTATATACCCAAAAGGATTGAAAGAAGGGATTCAGGCAGATATGTTCACACCAGTGTTCATAGTGTTAATGTTCACTATTACCGAAAGATGGAAGCAACCCAAGCGTCCAGATGAATAGATAAACAAAATGTGGTCTATATACACAATGGAATATATTCAGCTGTGAAAAGGAATGAAATTCTGATACATGCAACAACATGGATGAAGCTTGATGATCACATAAGTAAGTCAAACACAAAAGGACAACTATTGTATGATCTCAATGGTATGAAATGAATAGAATAAGCAAATACATAGTCATAGACTATTTTATATGTTAGCAGGGGCTGTGGTCAGGGTAGGGATAAGAAGTAACGTTTAAATTTTACAGAGTTCTCTTTGGGATGATGGAAAAGTTTTTGTCATGAATGGTGGTTATGGTAGCACAATATTGTGAACATAATTAACAGCACTGAAATATATATTTGATTTGGTTAAAGGGGAAAATTTTAGGTTGTATGTACATTACCAGAATAAAAATTTAAAAAGAAACATATCGTCCAAAGAACTGTATAACATAAACAGTAAATCCTAGAGTAAACCATAGATTATCCTTAATAGGACAATTATAAAAAATGTTCTTTCATCATTTGCAGCAAATCTGCCAAACCAATGCCATGTGTTAATAATAGGGTGGTGTATGGAAACTCTGTATTTTATACATATTGTCTTCAATAAACCTATGACTTCTCTTAAAAAAAACCTACCTTGCTCCAATCCATTATCAGAAGGCTAAAAGAAAAATAAATTTTAAAAGATAATCAAATTTAAAATAACAGAGATTAGCTTTTCAGTTTCCAGATGACTTTCCAACCTGGAAATACATTAATAGGAATATGGTACTGTGTGATAGAATTAGCTCACTGCCACTGCCAGGTCCCTCTGACAGCAAGCACCTCATCAGAAACCAGAGAAGGCATACTTATATACACGAGAAAATTGATGGTTGAAATTAGGATAATTCTGTCCAGAAAAGGTTGATTGTGCAAATCATTCTAATGACCAATTTGCTCTGGCACATTTGTGCTACTGGAATTTCAGCTGATACTTATTCTAAGATTCGAACACTCACTTCATTTAACATGAGTTTAAATTTCCATATACACTGGAACACTATTATATCAATTACTTCTGCGGCCTCTGAATTATATCTTATCAACCAGAAACCAACATTAAGCATTATGGAGTCTTTTCAAAGAGATAATAGTCCCTGAAAACTCAAACAAAAAGGAAACAGTCAGCCTTCTCTACTCAGGGTATTGTATGTATAAGGGAGATCTAGCATATTTTCTACAAGAGAACAGAGCCCACAGTCCAGGCCAGATTCTAATCTGAGTGGTTACACTCAGATGGTTGATTAAAATCGTGTCATTTCAAGTGAAGTAGCACTTTCTCAGGGGAAGAGAAACAAGTGCAGGGTTCCTGTTGCAGAGTATTCTGATATTCTGTAGTACTAGGAAAACCCAGTATAGCCTAAATTTTAAGGTATTGTACTGAACCTCTGTAACTGAGGGTTAAGAATTAACAAATAATTATGATTACTAAATCATTTTACTTCCAATAATTATAAAATAGAAAATGGTTAATAATATAAAATAGAAAAGGTTAACTAATTATTGTCTTTACACACTTTTAAAAATAATGCATTTGTCTAAATGAATTGACTAGTTTTTCACAGAACAGAATGAGGGTACAAGATGAGACTTAAATGGATATGGAAAGAAGTAGAAGGTTTGTAAAAAATTATTTAAGTGAGTGTGTTTTGTCCTAAGATGGCTGGTTTTCATAAAATCAGGGTGGAAATATGTAGGATAAGACGTGAATGTATATGGAAAGTTGTAGAAGGGTTGTGGAAGTAAATTTCACTTATTGCTGACTGTAATTGATAAATCTTATTTAAAGATGAAATTTGTCTTGAGGTGAATTAACTAGTCTATGTGGTTATAGATGGTTATGGGAAGTTTGGAAAAGCATTTTATAAACTGAAAGATTACAATATAAATGATTGATTCCAGGAAATCATTACTGAAAACAAAAAGTAAATTTATAGCAGAAAAAACTGTCAGATGCCACTTAAATCTTTCATGATCTATGCTAACTAGGCATGTTGGCCTTACCATATCCTTAATTGTTTTTTAAAAAATACAATGCCACTTATTTTGGAAGTTAAATATTTTCCAAACCATCATACACATTTATTTGTCACTATGATAAATAGAGGCCTGCTTAAATATAAGGTCCAGACCATTAAGCATACCTTTAATTTCAAACTATTAGAAAAGAATTTGAAATCACAATGGGAAAATATATTCCAAAACTGGAGACTCATCATACTTGTGTAAACTGTGGAAAAGTTTAAATGGGATGCTCTTTTGACAACATTTTAAGTTTTAGTCACATTTTATTCTGATCAGAATTTTTATCAAGGTGTTAAACTTCCTTTATTTAAAAAAAACTGGTTTGTCATAAAATTCTGTACATAATCACAGTATTTATTTCCCAAGCTATAGTTAATGTGTAGACTTATGTTTACGGCTAAGGGAATAATATGCTTTTAAATCCAGTATTAACTGCCTATTTCAGACACTTAATACTTGTAAAGATCTTATTACATTTATTACTCTGAAATTTTTAAAAATCACCTTCATTGCTGAAATTAATATATTCTTAGAGTGGAGATATTAATGTTCCAGTTAGTGTGGACTTACATTACAGCGGTGATAAAAATGATAATAGGAAAGTAATCTTGATTCCATTGGGAATCTTACGTTTTCATAAATTTACTACAAAAATTAGTTTTCTTCCAGTATGGCTGAAGTTTCTTGTGGTAGACAATATCTTTCTAAAAAAGAAAACATGAAGGAAAAATTTAATGAGTAATTTACCTATATATATTTGGGGATTGTATAAAATTCTTAAAGATTTTTAAAGTTCTCACAGTTTATTCTATCCTAATATTGATCTGTATGATGATATTGTTGTTTATAGCTTTAGTTATTCTTAGAAGAACATGATATGTTATGAAAACAGCCAAAATCTCTTATCCATTATACTACTCTCCTCTGATGTTTCTCCAAAAGAGCATGTAGTCAGCCCATCTTCAATAAAAAGGGACTTTAAAGGAAAAGCAAGGCAAGAGTTTATAAAGGGAAGCAGATGTGGCTTAACCACTTGGGCACCGCCTACCACATGGGAGGTCCCTGCTTCAGGCCCCAGGTTCTGGTCCCGGGTTCAGGTCCTGATGCCTCTTAAAAAGAAGATGAACTAGATGATGCCTCCTGCTGCAAGGAGCTAGATGCTGCGTCCTGCTGCTGCAGCCTGTGGAGAGCAGATGTGGCTCAGGCCATTGGGCACCCCCTCTCATGTGGGAGGTCCTGGGATTGGTTCCAGTACCTCCTGGAGACGGCAGGCAAACAATGAGCAGATAGGTGAGAGAACCATGGTGGGGGGCGGGGAGGGAGGATATATAAAGAAAAATAGTAATAAAGTAATTAAAGAAATCTTTAAAAAAAACAAAAAAGGAGTTTATAAGTCATGTTTTGCCTGTTGACTAATATAATCTTGGCAAAAGTGTAAAAGTAAAATGAAATGAAACTCTTACTATGGTATGCAGTTAATGATCTTTAGAAACACCTTTATTTCATATACTTATAAGGAAATTAAGGCCTAGATTGCAAGCTCTTGCAGTAGCCTGTAATGACAAAGCTAAACCTAACTATAATTAATGCCCAAGAGTTATCTCTAGAGATCCTCTTCGTTACTCAAATGTGGCCTACCTATCTAAGCCAAACTCTCACTACCTTCCCCACTCCAGGGAACAGGACTTCCAGGGATACAGTTTTGTCTGGCAATGTGAGACTTCCAGATATTTTTCCTGGCAGTTCAGGACTTGATAACTTCCAGGGATGGGTCTCCCTGACAATGTAGGATTAGAACAAAAGGGGGGAAAGAAATAGAACAAAATAAAGTCTTAATGGCCATGTAGAGTTGAGAGGTCTTTCCGTAGGTTACTCTTATGCAGGTTTATTTGTGTAGAAACTCACCTCGAATGAGATAAAGCCTTGCCCGTTGCCCTGCTGAGAGTAAGAACTGCTCCCTGAAGAGGACTTGGTTTAAGTTCTTATAAAACGATTTATCGAAGGCCATTTCTTAAACATGAGTATATAGGTAATATGCATGCTAGTCCTGAATTAACTACTGTCTACTATGTTAGCTCTTTGGGTGCAACCCTGAACAACTTTTCAGAAAATATCCTCTGCCTAAGGAAACACCCCAACCTGAACATTTAACTTGACAACCTTGCTGGCTTTGCTTTCTTGTTCTAATCTCTCTCCCAGTGGCAGGAACTATCTGTAGCCAAGCTAACCTAGGCTTTTGGGTTTTCCTTATAAACCCCACTAAATACCAGCCTATCTCCCTTCATTTTTTTCCTTGAAATTCTTTCCCTACACAGCTTCCCTTACCTCATGAGTAAGTTATCTCAAAACTAATCACATCTTTTTATTTCTTAGTGATTGCAGGTTACTGGACTCTTTGTAGCATACCATCCTCTCCAGACCAGTTCCCCAGATGAAAGAATGTCCAATCAACAGTATCTCCATTACAAAGATCTCACCTTTCACTAGAAAAACCCCTAACATCGCCCCTCTCAGCAGGAAGTAGCAAGATCAAATGATGCTAAAATTCTCAATATTGGAAATGTATATTTAATCAGGGGGAAATTGTAGTACTAGAAAAACCCAGTATAGCTTAAATATTATGGCATTGTGCTGAACTTTTATAATTGAGGATTAAGAATTAACAAATAATTACTAAGATCATTATATAGATGCCTTTTTATTTCAAGTAAATTATAAAATAGCAAAAAGTTAATATCTGAAATTGCCGAAACTGGCTGGATAAAGCCTAGACCTGATGGTCATTCTAGACAGGTCTCAATCTGTTTATAGTGGTGGTAATTTTAGACTGATCTTACCTTTGTTTATAGTTATTTCAGAGGGAGGCTTACCCTTGTGTATACTTGCCATTGTGATGGTAACCACTCTAATTTCCCATTTAATATACCTATGGAAAACCCTGTGACTGACCTCTACTCTGCACTTCCCTATTCCAGAACCTTGATCTCTGATAATGATTATTTTGTAACTCACCCTGGTTTAGTACCTACCCCATCATGTTCAAGCCCTTAATGTTTATTAGTGAAGGAACCTGTGTTTAGCTCTGCCCAATTATTCATTCTGCAGTTCAGGGAGGCTGATTGAGATTGTACTTCTCCAGTCTCCCGCCAGTGAATAAACTCTCTTTTTTTTTCCTTTCCTAGTTTGGTGTGTCTGTCTATTCTGCTGTGCTGAGTGAAAAACCCAGCCGAGGACCACTCGTGGCCCTCTTCAATTTTATCTCCTGTGCCTGCAGTGTGTTATGAGCAATATATCTGCAGAATCACACACTGTGGCACTTTGATATTATTGATAAATTCCAAAAAGAAATATTGATTGTGTTTGTAAACTGGTCTGTTCCTCTGGGCTAGTGATACCCTTAGATTTTTTAATTCAGAGGTTTCACTTTTACTGGATTAAATTACGACTAGGACTTTGATTGCACCACATCAATAGGATGTCAAGTCCCCACCCCCTGGTGGGCTAGTACTCACAGAGAAAACGACAAGGCAGAGGAGACAAAGTTTAATGCTGGAACGCTGGGAAGTACATATTCAGAGAACCAGATAAGTGAGGAAAGAGAGAAGACTGCAGTAGAAGTGGCAGAGGCTTCAGAAAGAGAGAGGAATTTGCCCGATAGTTTACAGCTGGCTTTGTGGAGAGAGCAGAACAGCTGAGCCTAGAGAGAAATGAGACCCTGGAGAGAGATGAGACTTATCCCAGTCTACAGCTGATATTGGAAGAAGCTGGGACCACAGAGCCAAGAGAGGAAGAAGAGGCCTAAATCCTTGCAGACATCGGCAGCCATCTTGCCCCAACACATGGCAACAGACTGGTGAGGGAAGTAACTTATGCTTTATGGCCTGGTAACTGTAAACTTCTACCTCAAATAAATACCCTTAATAAAAGCCAACAGATTTCTGGTACTTTGCATCAGCACGCCTTTGGCTGACTAATACACATACCAAGAAATACTACTTTTCAGTTCCCTCCTTTAACTTATTATGTACATCTCTTGAAGCCTGGTTCCCCATGATATGCCACTCATAGACAGATACAAGAACCAATGCCTCCTAATCCATCACTCACCCCAGAGATACAAAGACAAGTATTCCCAACACATGACTAATATGCCCCATGATTATTTTACCTTTCTCACTGTGCCAATTTAGAGATCTCTAATTATAAAAGCTCCCCTCATTTCTAACCATCGTTGTTCCAACAGTGCTAAGAGTAGCTGAAATACCAGAAAAGCATTTCTTCTCCAGAGTCCTGTTTTGAAATTTAATTATCAGAAAATTTTAGATTATATGTGTCAAGAGCAGTGTGTCACCTGTTTGTGAACACTGAGATTTCCCGGGCCACAACAGATTTTGAGAGCTGTGTCACCCCAAACAGAGGTCAAAATGTGGAAGCCAAGCTGCTTTGTGATTCCAGATGCAACCCTGTTTCTCCTGGAAGCACCAACTCTAGTTCTTAAGAGTAATAGTGAACCATAAAGGAGGTTTTGTGAAAGTCCCATTCTCTTTGCTTTTAATTGTAATGATAATCAGCATGATTAAGGGAATTCTTAGCCTTTTTCTGTGAACTCTGCTATTTGAAATTGGAGCATCCTTTTCTTGCTTCAGGGCCCTCATTATGACAATTTTAGTTTTTTTTTATTTTTATGACCACACTAAAAGTAGTTGGAAAGCCAGGATTTATCAACTGATTTCCTGCAGAAGACTTTGCTTCTATTTATTCCACATTCAGAAGTAGTTATTTATTACCTACTCTAGGTCAGGCTCTGTTCTAGGCAGTAAACAAAACAGATGGATTTGCCTTTCATCCAATATGTTCTGAAAAGTATATGCTTTCTGCTTCCCACTTTATTGCTACTTTCAATATCTTCCTAAAACCCAGCCTGTATCTTCATTCTCTTTCCCAGCTAAATTCCTTCCTACATAATCCCTGTCATAGTAGAAAGGAAACTAGTTTTAAACTTTTAGCAGGGCTTTGGAGATTCGTAATCTGAGTTGAAAATTGATTTCCTAGTTGAGCAAACTCATGAATGCCACAACATTTTGTTTTCACCAGACTCCAGGCCTCTCTATCCCCCAGTGCCCATCATTCTGTAACAGCTCAGAGATATTCCTGATTAATCACTTTAAACCCACCATCTATTGCAAGCCCAATATGGCCCCCGAAATACTCTGGGGTGGTTTTAAAGGATATCTTAGGGAAGATTTCTGATTTAGATAATCTTGACTACACTGATAAGGCTATGGAAGGGGCCAGGGGGGCAGTCCTCTGCTGAGTTCCTTTGCTCAGCACAGCAGAATAGACAGGCACACCCAACGAGGCTGAGAAGGAAAGGGGGTTTTATTCCCGGGTAGGAGGCTGGAGCTGTACTGATCTCAAATCAGCCTCCCTGTTAAGGGTTTTACTCACAGCTTTTATGCAGGTTGAAACAAAGAAAGTTATAATTAGGGTGACATTTCTAAGAAGGGTATGGAAAATTTCATTAGTTTTTTTGCTTCCTCAGTTAATCTTAAAACATTCTTAGCACTTGGGGCTGGCCACTCTTGGGCTGATAAAGATGTGAGGGTGGTATGGATGTGAGGGTACAGATAATGAGGGATGTGAGGATATAGATAATGAGTATAGATAATAAGTGAGGGAGTGCATAGTTATTCATTCTCTGATGGAGTAAAATTTGGTTAATATTAAATCTGTAGCTCTACATGCCTCCTGACATGAGCAAGAGTTACATTGAATTTTTCTAAAATTTTAAGGTACAGGACAATGCCTTAATATTTAAGCTATACTAGGTTTATCTAGCACTACACAGTCAGTCCTCTCTTTAATTTACAGAATGGAAGGAAGCACCATGATTTGGTCATTTTTCCATCTTCATGCCTACTTAGTATGGCTGGCAATGCTTAAATTAGGATATAAATTTGAGGTGAGGGAAGGAAAACTTTTGCAAGATATCTAAACCTTGTTATTTTGCCACCAAGAGTAGTACCAGGCAATAGAAAGCCACAATTCTTCTAATTTTTTATTATTACTTAAGACATTGCAAATCTACTTTTCCTGAAAGGGGGCACATATATGAAGCAGGATTACTGTTAAATTAAAACTACTAATGGTTTGGTACATTTTTAATTGACAAGAAATGAAAACAGCCCAATCGTCCATCTATTGTAAAATGTATAAATAAACTGTGGATTATTTATATCATGGGAAACTATGAAGCAACGAGAATGAACAAACTACTACTCCATGACATGGGATGCATTTCACTAACATAATGTTGAGCTAAAGAAGCCAGACACAAAGGATACATACTGTATGATTCATTTATATAAAGTTCAAATATAGACAGAACTAAACTATAGCGTCAGATGTCAGACTAGAATATAAAATAAATTTCTATTTTTTTAAAGTAAGGCTATATTAAAAGTCTAAAGTATTATGAAGAAACAGTATAAAAATTACCATCAAATTAAAGAATAAACAAGTAAAACTAGAAATTAGGTGAGAAACCTTGATAGGATAGGTAAAGATTAGATTAAATATAGCTGAGAAGAGTATTAGGAAACTGAAAAGTAAATCTATACAGTACAAATTACTCAGAAGTTAGTGCACCGAGGCAAAGTGTTATGGTGTTCACTGAAAAGCTGTAACATATAGACAACTGGAATTCCAGAAAATAAAATTAAAACAACAACAACAGCAACAATAGAGGAGATAATGAATAAAAATTGCCCTCAGTTGTTGTCAGATGTCAACAAATCCCAGTAAATATTTGAAAAGAAAATCCATACTTAGACATATCATATTAAAACTATGGGGCAATAGAGATAAATATTTTAAAAACAAAGATAAATGAGAGATTAAGTACAAAGAATCAATGATTTTACAGTGAGTTGATTTATGAAGAGCGAAATTGGAAGCCAGAAGACAGTGGTATGCAATCTTCAAAATACTGAGAGGAAAATAACCATAACCCTACAATCATATATCTAGTAAAAATATCTTTCAAGAAAGACAGAAAAACAAAAACCTCAGTAGATAAATAGAAATGTATTGTCTACTACCAAAGGACCTTCACTAAAGGATTTCTAAATAGTTTATTTCAAGGAAAAGGGGAAGTGATCCTAGAAGAAAGGTCTGTAAAGCAAAAAGTCATGATGAGCAAAGAAAATAGTATATATGGATAAAAATAAACTGTTTACAATGATAATTAGTAGTAGTACTATCTATTTTGTAGAATTGTTTAAAAAATAACTAAACTAGTAGAGAATAATATGTAAGGTGGGATAGGGTGCCTAAGGTAAGCATTCTTATTGTTTTCTTTGGGATGAGAGTAAAATATTAATTATTTCTATGAAATTAATTGTTGACAGTAAAATTACTAGGATAACTGAAAAAGGTTAAACATGGAATCCAAGGTCAGGGACTGAAAGGGTATGCAAGGAACTCCAGGGGTGCTGAGAAGGTTCTGTGACTTGAACTTGGGGACTAGGTGTGTTCTTTTACAGAAGATTCATTAACATGTAAACTTATAACATGTATACTTTTCTGTATGTATTTTATAATTCTTTAAAACTTACAAGAATAAAGCTATCATTAATAATCTAAGCAAATGTTTAATTTAAGATGAAATAATGATCACTCACAGATAAAAATCAATATATGCTATTTTAAATTATTTCTCATAACACTAACCAAATAACTTAGTATATCCGTACCAGTGAACTTAAACCTTAGCTAGAGACTAAAAATCAATGACTGTGAAATAATTCTTCTAATTTCTCATACAAAAGCCCTTATAATAGCAGTCAAGAAAACAGAAAAGTTGAATGGTATGAAAATTAATGTAAAAGTTGAGACAATTTTCACTGCATATTTATATTTGCCATCTAATTAAAAAATTTATAGTTTAACAATTTAAGTAGTTGTAGATGTTATAATGGCATTGACCATCAGACATTATCTATCATGCATTAACCATTAACTGACACTTTAAAATAAATTGGAAGACACAACTATGTGATTATACCAGATACCATTGATTGTACATTTTGGATGAATTGTATGCTTTATTAATATCTATCAATAAAATTGATTTGTTTAAAACAAATAAATAAATAAATTTGAAGAAATACATTTTGGTTTGCAATCATGTTTGAGTATCTTTTGTGTACACTCAACATTATAAGAGAGAATTTAATCAACGTCTACAGCAAAAATCACAAAGGCTTTCAGAACATGTTAGAAAAATTAGAACACTGTTATATACAAGGAAAAGGAGCTGAAAGAACAAAGTGAGAGAGAGGAAAAAAAAGAGATGATACTAGAACAAGTATCAGGCTTGTAGCAACGTGGGAGTCCCTGGTCCCCAGTCTCATGTCTTGCCGCAGATTTGTTCCAAATCTGTCTGGAATCTTTCATTTCCCCTAACTCATTATATTATTAATGCTCAAGTAGCCCCTCTTCCTTGCATGCACCCTTCACCCTTAACAACCTGACAAACATTCAACTAGATTTCAAGACTCCACTCACTTATAATCAGCTCTCTAAGCCTTTTCTAATACCTACCTTCCACCTTTTACTCTGACAGAATTAGAGAAACTTTCCTGCATGTGGGTTACTGTCACAGTCCTTCCAACATTTCACAGTACTTTCTTTTATACTTACCTTGTTCCTCAAGATGGTAAAGTAATTGACAGCAGTCTCCATCTGATTCATCTTTGTGACCATATCACCTAGTACACCCCACACATGCAGAGTGCTCAATAGATATTTCAGAATAATCGTCAATTGAAAAAAATCTAACTTTCTGTTCAGGTCAAACCTACAATACCTAAGCACATGAATTTAACAAGATTAAGAGAATTTTTTTTTAGGTGAAGTACTCTGTTTTTAAGACCTCATTCCAGATTTAAGTGTGTTGATGAGTTCTTTCTGACTAGTCTCATCAATTAAAGATGGTGAATAGGAAAAGAGAAGTTGAATTCTTATAGGTAAGCAATTTGTCACAGGAAATCACATCTCAAGAAATTTGGAACATCATATAATATAAAACAGCTCTGAGTATACTGAAGAATACTAAGATACAGGTTAAAACAACAACAAAATATATTTTTCTTTCTCTTTAAAGCCATTTTCCAATCCTAATCCTACATCCCATCCATAGACAAACATTGTGCTGAGTTTAAAGTATGACTATGTGTTCTTGCAAATATATAAGGTTGTTTTGTATGGATGTGTGTTTAAATTATGTAAATTAAAGTTGGAGTTGCATACATATATAGATATGCATATACATATCTGATAAAGATTTAATATCCAGAATATATAAAGAAATCTTACAACTCAACAACGAAAAGACAAAAACCCAAATGAAAAATAGGCAAAGATTGAATATACATTTTTCCAAAGAAGATACACAAATGGCCAAAAAAAACACACGAAAAGATGCTCAACATCACTAGCTATTAGGGAAATGCAAATCAAAATCTCAATGAAATACCATTCCACATTCACCAGAGTGGCTACTATTCAAAAAGCGAAATAACAAGTGTTGGGGAGGATTGGAGAAATAAGAGCACTCATTCATTGTTGACAGAAATATAAAATATTGCAGCTACTCTAGAAAACATTTTGGTGGTTCCTCAGAAATTTGAGTATAGAATTATCATATGACCTGGCAATCAACTTCTAGATACATATCCAAAAAAGTTGAAAACATTTGCACACCGATTTCTGAGCATCATTGTTCACAAATTGCCAAAAAATGGAGGCAATCCAAGAGTTCATCAACAAATGAATGGATAAATAATTTGTGGTATATACATACAATGGAATATTATTCAGCTGTAAAAAGGAATGAAATTCTAATACATATAACATGGATGAACCTTGAAAGCATCATGTTGAATGTGATAAGACAAACACAAAAGGACAAATATTTTATTATTTCACTGATAAAAAATAATTAGAATAAGCTAATTCATAGAGTCAGAAACTAGAATACAGGTTATCAGGGTCTGAGTTGGGTTAGGGAATGAGAGTTAATGGTTAATTTGTAACAGGGGTTCTGTTTGAAGTGATGAAAAGTTTTGATAATGAACAGTGGTGACGATAGCACAAAAATGTTAATGTATTTACAGTACTGTATTATATATTTGACAGTGGTTAAAAAGGGAAGTTTTAGGTTGTATATGTTTCTAAAATAAAGATTTTTTTAAAAAACTATAAGTCTGTACAACACAAGCAGTAAACCATAATATAAACCATTGACTATAGTTAATAGTATAATTATAATAATGTTGTTTCATCAGTTTTAACAAAGGTACCACATTAATGCAATGTGTTAATAATAGGAAAAACCATGTGATATGGTTTGTATTTTGTACTTTGTATTTCCTGCATGATTTTTGTGTTAACTTACACCTTCTCTAATTAAAAAAACAAGTTAAAAAAAAGTGGTAGTGTTCCTTTCTGTTGTTTCTTTTTAGAAGAGCTTGTGAAAGATTGGCATTAGAACTTCTTTGAATGATTGGTAGAATTCACCTGTGAAGCCATTGGGTCCTGAGCTTTTTAATTTGGGGAGTTTTTTTTTTTTTCAAGATTGGACCCAGGACCTTGTACATGGGAAGTAGGCACTCAACTGCTACATCTGTTTGCTCCACTTGGGTTGGTGTTTGATAACTGTTTCAATCTCTTTAATTGTGATTGGTCTGTTAAGGTCTTCTATTTCATCTAGGATAAGTGTAGGTTGCTTGTGTGTCACTAGGAATTTGTCCATTTCATTTATGTATCTAGGTTTTTGGCATACAGTTGCTCATAGTATCTTTTTATGGTCTTTCTTATTTCTGTGGGGTCAGTAATAATGATCCCTCCCTTTTATCTGATTTTGTTTATTTGCATCTACTCTCTATTTTTCTTTGTCAGTCTAGCTAAAGGTTTGTTGATTTTGTTGATCATCTCACAGAACCAACTTTTGGTTTTGTTGATTCTCTCTATTGATTTTTTTTCTTGATTTAATTTATTTCTTCTCTGATCTTTATGGTTTCTTTGCTTCTGCTTGTTTGGAATTGGTTTGCTGTTCTTTTTCTATTTTCTCCAGGTGTGCAGTTAGTTCACTGATTTTAGCTCTTTCTTCTTTTTTAATGTAAGCATCGAAGGTTATAAATTTCCCTGTCCTCACTATCTTTGTTGTATGCCATAGGTTTTGATGTGTTGTGTGCTTGTTTTCATTTGTCTCTAGAAAGTTACTGATTTCTCTCACAATTTCTCTTTGACTCACTGATTACTTAAGAGTTTGTTGTTTAACACCCATATATTTGTGAATTTTCCCATTTTTCATCCATTATTGATTTCCAGCTTCATTCAATTATGATTAGAGAAGGTGCTTTGTATAATCTCAATCTTTTCAAATTTATTGAGACATGTTTTGTGACCCAATATATGGTCTAGCTTGTAGAAGGATCCATGAGCACTTGAGAATAATGTATATCCTGCTGTTTCGGGATGCAAAGTTCTATGAATGTCTATTAGGTTAAGTACATTTTTCATATTATTCAAATCTCTGTTTCCTTATTTATCCTCTGTCTTGGTTTTATATCCAATGTTGAGAGTGTTGTACTAAGGTCTCCAACTATTATGGTAGAGGCATTTATTTCTCCCTTCAGTTTTGCCAGTGTGTGCCTCATGATCTTGGGTCACCCAGGTTAGGTGCATAAATATTTATTATAGTTATTTTATCTTGGTGAATTGTCCTTTTTATTAATGTATAATGACCTTCTTCATCTCTTGTAATAATTTTATATTTAAAATCTAATTTTCCAATATGGATATCACTACTCCAGATCGTTTTTGGCAACTATTTGTGTGGAATTTCTTTTTCCAATCTTTCACTTTCAGTCCGATTGCATCTTTATGTCTAACGTGAGTCTCTTGTAGATAGCATATAGATGGCTGTTTTTAAAAAAATCTATTTTGTTAATCTGTGTCTTTTGATTGGGGAAGTCAGTCCATTAACTTCCAATGCTATTACTGTAAAGGCATTACTGTATCTATTTTATCCTTTGTCTTTCCTTTCTTATATCTTACTGTCTGTGTTTTTATCTTTTAAGTTATCCTTACCTATCATCATTTCTACACTCTTCTCCAATCTCTCACCCTTGCATTTTCCTTTCAGGTTGCAGCACTTCCTTTATTATCTCTTGTAAATCCAGTCTTTTGGTAACATACTCTCTTAAATTTTGTTTGCCTGTGAAGACTTTAAACTCATCCCCATTTTTGAAGGACAGTTTTGCTGGATAAAGAATTCTAGGTTAGCAGTTTTTCTCTATCAGTACTCTAAATACATCACACCAAAACCTTCTCACTTCCAAGGTTTCTGATGAGAGATCGGCATTTAGACTTATTGATCTTCCCTTGTATGCGATGCATTGCTTTTCTCTTTCTGTTTTCAGAATCCTCTATTTCTGGTATTTGTCATTCTGAATAATAGGTTTCTCAGAGTAGGTGTATCTTGATTTATTCTGCTTTGGGTGTGTTGTCCTTCTTGGATATTGATATTTATGTTTTTCATATGGGTTAGGACATTTTCAGTCATTATTTCCTCAAATATTCTTTCTTCTCCCTTCCCATTCTCTTCTCTTTCTGGGACATCTATAATACATATGTTTGTGCATTTTGTGTTGTCATTCAGTTCCCTGATACCCTGCTCAGTTTTTTTCCTTTCTTTTTTCTGTTTTCCTGTCTTTTCAAGTTCAGATGCTCTTTCCTCAATCTCACTTATTAATTCTTTTGCCATTTCAAATCTGCTGTTACATACCTCTAATGTATTTTTAATATTATCCATTATGTCTTTCATTACCATAA
>PVKH010005171.1:0-22430 GCA_004027955.1 Chaetophractus vellerosus
AAATAAAATAAAAAAAAATAAAAAAAATAAAAAAATAAGTTAAACAGTCTCTGATTTCAGTGGGCCCAGTTTCCATCAGCATAGCCACAAAGGAATGGCTGAGGAGCTTTCATCAGTCTACAGATTGTGTTACTGTGTCAGGTGAGGACCCTTTTCCTCCTCGTTTCTCCCTCTCTCCATCAAAACCAAATGCTACAATGTGAAGTCTTTGATATCCATTTCTGCACAAGCACTATGGAGACTGCCCAAGTCATTTTGGGTATGAAAGAAGGTATCCTTTTTAAATGCATATAGCATTTTGTCAAATAATATGTGTTTCCTCCTTTTACAGTAGCTCTTTACCATATTTTCCAAAGGTATTGTAAAAAGCAGATGTGGAAATTAAAACATCATTGAAAGTTCCTTGGATGCTACATTTGTCTGAAATTCCAGGAAAAGAGCCTATTGATTTTGTTTGTAACCAGAAGCATGAAAGAATCTAAGAATTTGTCTGGTCTCAAGCAAAGGTGGGATACATGCCAGCAGATATCTGTTCCATTGTAAAAGGTGAATTTCCAGTCATTGCTTAGTATCATTTTCCATTTTAAATGATGTTCATAGTCGAATTCTTTCCTTGAAACTCAGAATATTCTGGGGAGATAGTTGAATCTTATTTCCAGTTGTTAGGCCCTCTTAGAACACAAACTTCCTTGATTAGAAAAACAGCTGCGTTACCCTCTGTCAACTTGTTTCAGTCCTAAACTATCCTACTCTCACAGTTCTGTCTACTGCTCTTCAGAATCATGGGTAGCTTCTCACATGGACCTAGTGGAATTTACTGACTATACAACAAATATTTTTCGAGCACTTAGCAAAGGGCCAGAACTATCCTTCAGACTCAAAGCTAGCTTAGGGTAGAAGTCTTGGGATTCTCCTACTGCTTTAAAATCCTGTGCCTATAAAAGGGCGTTAGAAACCTGGGCTTCCTCAGCTTTTGGGTGTCAAAAGTGCTTAAAATGATAAGGAATCTCTCTCTCCTCTCCAATGCTTCCTTACTCACCTTGCTCAGACCCACATATCCCTCATATGCTTTTTGTATATCGTGGACTATTTACTAACATGAGAATATGTTGGCAATATACTTACATATGAAATATGTGAGATACAAAACATTGTGTATAGTTTCTTTCCACATCCACACCTACAAAGCATGCATAGGGAAAAAAATAGGATGCACACACCAAAACGTTAACAATGATTATTCTGGATATTGGATTCGAAGTTATTCTGCAATTTTCTCAATAAATTTTTATTTACCTTCCACACAGTAACTGCTTCATGCTCTGTTTTCTTGGTTGTGCTTAATTTTATGTAATTCTCTTCAAATAGGTTCTGTTTTATGATATACTCCTCCAAAAGCATACTGTGAACACAGCTACTGCTAATCCCATTTTCAAAATAGATGCTAACTGCTCTTAACCTAGCATAGGGAGAATGTTTTTTTTTAAGATTTATTTATTATATATCCCCCTCTTTCTGCTTGTTCTTGCTGTGTTCATTTTTGCATTCTTCTGTGTCTGCTTGTCTTCCCCTGCTGCGGCGACCCGCAGAGTCAGCTCACCGCGCGGTGGCCCACCTGCTCGCGGTGGCTTGCCCTGCTCACGGGAGCTTGCCCTGCCTGCAGTGGCTTGCCTTGTCAAGGCGGTCTGCCTGCTCGAGGAGGCCCCGGGAACCGAACCTGGGTCCACCCATGTGGTAAACCGGAGCCCTACCAATTGAGCTACAGCCGGTTCCCGGAGAATGTTTTTAATTAATAGAATATACTATCAGATACTGTTCACCTTAGCTCTGGCTAACAAAATTGTTATTTGGGGAATTTTAAATTCCTCCAATTGAGGAAAAGATTCAATACAGAAAATCATATTGTTATTAGTTAGGGTTTCCATCATGATAAAATGTGAAACAACTCAGGATTAAATGGAAGAAATTTGGATTTCTCCCTCTTACTAGCTGCCTGACTTTGGACAGAAGAGAATAGACTTTTTTCATCAGCAAAATATAATTAATAATTTTGTAGAAAGAAAAGAGTAACATTTCTTAAATAAAGGAAAATGGGATTATAAATGTAAAATGTGTTATGTTTCCTGTAAAGAACTAAATACATTTTAGGTAAAATTCAAATTTGCTTCTACAAAAAAGTTTGGGTCATTTGTTTTCTTGCCACTCCAAAAACTTATTGTTTTATATTTCTTTCTTTTCACAGGTTTCACGTGACAAAATTGGTAAGTTATCTAAGTTAATGTCAATTAATTGTCTCCTTCTTTAATTTTTAACAGTTAATACAAAGGACATATTTAAATTTTCATGGACCCTGTAGTGTGACCTATATATTATAATATAATTATTTTATTATATAACATTGTGACAGTTTGAAGCTGGGTGGATCCCAGAAGATCATGTCCTTAGAGATGATCCATTCCTGTGTGTATAAACCTAGTATAGGTGGGACATTTTGATTAATTTGCTTCAGTTAAGGGCTTTTGGTTAGATTGTGTGACCCAGGGTGGGTCTTAATCCTCTTACTGGAGTCCTTGATAAATGGAGTGATAAAAAGCCACAGACACAGAAAGAAGACTGCAGAGACAGAGAGAAGTCACCAAAAGTTGATGAACCTGGAAGAGAGAAAAGCCACAGATGGAGCAGCCTGAAGCTGAAGGCAATGAGGCCCAGAGGAGAGGGGAGAGATGAGCAGACCTGCCATGTGTCTGATCACCCACAGCTGCAGCTCAGGGAAACAGCCTCTCTGATGAAGCCTTGATTTGGACACTTTCACAGCCTCAGAACTCTAAGCTTTAACCTAATAAATCCCATTGTAAAAGCCAACTCATTTCCAGTATAGTGCTTCCAGCAGCTTTTAGCAAACTAAAACAGAGCTGATACTGGGAGTGGGGCATGTTGCTATGCAAATATCAAAAATGTTGGAACAGCTTTATAAATGGGTAATGGACAAATCTAGAAGAATTGTGAGGCACTTGATAAAAAAGGCCTAGATTGCTTTGAAGAGACTGTAAAAGTATGGCCATTAAAGATCTTCTGATGAGGACTTAGACAGAAATGATGAATGTGCCATTGCAAAGAGGAAGGAAGGTGATCCTTATTTTAAAGTGCCAGAGAACTTTGCAAAAATTGACTACTCGTGTTAGATGGAAGGCAGAATTTGAAAGTGATGAGCTTGGATATTTTGTTGAGGAGATTTCCAAACTAAATGTGGAAAGTGCGGCCGAGATTCTCCTTGCAGCCTATAGCAAAATGTTAGAGGAAAGGGATAGGCTGAGAACTGAACTCCTGGGCACAAGGAAACCAGAAATGGTTTGGGAAATTCCAAGAATCCAGAAAGCAAGTACCCAGAGAATAGTGCCTCATGTGAAAACTTAACTGAACATGGAGTCAGCCAGTCATTTCAGTGTAAGGCAGGATTGGAAATGCAGTTATCCAATAAGGATCTGTGGAAGGTTTTACTGTCTGATGACTTGGACCCCTGTGTGCTACATGTGAAACCTACAAGATTTTTGTGAGACTTGTATGAATGGAACCACTTCCAGCCAAAAGGGACATAAAAGGGAGAGGTTGAAGGAAAAATGACTTCTAAGACAGAACCAACGGAAGCTGAGGTCTGTATTAAAAACATCTTCTCTGGCCAAAAATGGGGCCCCACCCATAGGCATGGAAAGGATGAATAACCAAGGAGTTTGAAGAGGTCCAGCCTTCTACCTTGTTGTTCAGGAAGAGTGCTGCCACCCCAGGTTTCACAGAAGGTGGGGCACATTTCCTGGGGGTTGGAGAGAGTTTGGCTGCCACCGCACTGTGCTAAGGGGGTTAAGCCTGTGCTCCAGAGATTGGGGAGAGTGTGGCCATCACCCAAGTGTTCTCGGAGGGTGGGTCCTAGAGTTCAGTGGCCACCCAGATGCTTGATGAGGGTGGAGCCAAGAACATGGCCACTGGGGAAGTCCTTGGAAAGGATGGGATTGCCACTCCATCAGGCCCCCAAAACAAGAAACCATAGTTCTTTAAATGACTCTCAGACTTTAAAATTGAATGGAGTATACCCTGCACCTAGGTTTTCCTTCTAATTTCCCCCTATGGCAATGGGAACATTTATCCTGTGACTGTCCCTCCTTTATCTATTAGAAACAGATAACTTGTTTTGTAAGTTCACAGCTGGAGGGGAATTTGGCCCCAGGACAGACTGCATACCTTTAACTGATTTTGATAAGATTTTATGCTTAGCATTGTTACTGAAATTATTTAAGGCTTTTGAAACCTTGTGATGGAATGAATGTATTTTGCATATGGAATGAACAGGTCTTTTGGGGTCCAGAGGGTGGACTGTGACAGTATGAAGCTGGGTGGATCCCAGAAGATCATGTCCTTAGAGCTAATTCATTCCTGTAAAGGTAAACCTATTGTTAGTAGGACCTTTAGATTAAATGATCTGTTAAGGGCCTTTGATTAGAGTGTATGACCCAGGGTGGGTCTTAATCCTCTGACTTGAGTCATTTATAAATAGAGGAATAAGAAGCTGCAGATACAGAAAGAAGGCTGCAGAGACAGAGAGAAACCTCCGGAAATTGATGAACTCTGGAGAGAGAAAAGCCACATATGGAGCAGCCAGAAGCTGAAATCAATGAGGCCCACAGGAGAGGGGAGAGAGGGGCAGATAGATATTGGGCCTTGCCATGTGCCTGATAGTCCACAGCTCCAGCTCAGTGAGAAAGCATCTCTCATGATACCTTGATTTGGACAGTTTCATGGCCTCAGAACTCTAAGCTTTTAACCTAATAAATCCCAATGTAAAAGCCAACTCATTTCTGGTATATTGTTTCCAGCAGCTTTTAGCAAACCAAGCCAGAAATATAATAATTTGAGTAAACCAGACATTGCTTGCTGTCCTGTTTTTGCATGTGTTCATTCCATGGGTCTTTCTCTAGCATTTAAGCGTGGAAAACTTTTGTTCCTCTTTGAAGTCCAAGCTTAGGGGTCATTTCCCCCATCCTTCCAGGAAAACTTAATCATGCCTCATTCTGTGTTTCCATTGTGTCATTCTTTTATAATTGGGCTTGTCAAATGCCACTTATTGAAAATTCATTCCATATATCTATCTTCTGTTGGTTAATTGGTGGACTGATCCTCAGGGCCAAACACAGCACATTTCATATTCAGTGATCAGTGTGTGGGTGTTGAATAAATGAATCAATAAAACCTTGCTGAATATTTATGGATATTTTGCATAAGAGTATAATTTCTTTGCCCTGCAGTGCATATATATCCTCTTAAGAAAGAGACTATCTGGTGTCTAGAGATATTAAAGGATTGACTAGGGGACTAGGCAAGCTATGCAGAAAATACAGGAAAACTACTAGCAAGTTGTTAAAGGGAACTTTTATTGTCTAAGGGAATAAAGTAATTGTCAGTGCATCTTAAGCTGAAACAAAGAGCTGAGGGCCATAATGTACCAAACTTCACATTGCTGGCAAAATACATTATCATTTTCTTGGTGGCTTAGGGAATAACAATTCAGAAATTGCTTGAATAGTTTATGGAAATTAAATTGCTTTGTCCCTACTTAAGACACTTCTTTAATTATAACCTCTCCTAAAGTACTACTTTCTTATCCAGACAGAGATAAATATACCTTTACGGCTTAAAATCATAATATGGTGCTATACATTCAGGAACTGCTATTATCGTTTCTCATACCTTTGCTTTTCTATTAGTTACAGCATGCAGAGGGCTCCTGCAGCTTTAGTGCTAGCAATTCAATTGAAACTCACTCCAAGTTCAGTTTTCTTCCTCCTAGTTTGTAACCTCATGCCCCAGAATTACCCTTTAAAGACTACTGCGACAGTCACTACTGAGCCCCCAGGAAGCTAGATGACAAATGATGGCAGAGCTACTTGGGATTGTTTATAATAACAATAGTGGCATCAAACATTTTTTTTCCCTCCAACAGCCCAGTTCTTCATTGAATCTGTCATCATTCAAGGCTATTTTCTTTTTGGACTGTGGCCAGCACTGCAGCTCGGCAACATGGTGAGGTTTTGCTAGTGGTCATAATAATCATTTCCACGGAATCCCATGGCAACTGGGCAACATCAATGGCTCAGGATGAAAACATGGAATCATTCCTGAGTCCCCCTTTTCCCTCATCCACACATCCAATCTTTCAGGAAACCTTATTGATTTTGCCTTCAATATACATACAGCATCCAACCATTCCCTAAGAACTCCAGTATTATCATCTCATGTGTGGATTGATGTAATAACTCCTTAAATGTTTCCTGCTTCCATCCTTTTCCCTTTACTTCTAATTCTTAACAGAGAAGTCAGAGTTTTTGTCTTAAAATATGAATCAGATCAACTCACTCTTCTGCTCAGAACCTTCTATGGCTTCCTATTACTCATAGAACAAAGCCCAAATCCTTAACAATTGCCAACAAGTAGCAAAGCAGCCTCTTGCCATAGACTCTTTGAAGGCTGCCTCCTTTCCTACAATGTCTTCCTCCAAGTTCTAATCTTATATTTCCTCACCTGCTTCAAGAGTTTGTTTAAATGTCATTTTTGAAATGAAGCCAACCCCAACCACCTTTTTCAAAACTGCAAGCTATTCTTCTCCCCTGCACTCTTTATCCTCTACTCTGCTCTCCTTTTCTATGATTTGCACCCCTTAATACCTTCTAGCAGACTAGATAATTTCCTCATTTATTTTACCAATGATTTGTCTATTTTGCTCTGCTGAAACATAAGCCCTATCAGGGAAGGATCTTTGTTTGATGCATCCTAAATACCAAAAACAGCATATGCCTCATAAATATTTATTGAATGAATGATGGATGAATTCAAGACAGATGTGTATCCTAATATGTTTTGGCTGAATGGAGCTAGAATTCTAGGTGAATCGAGTCCAGAAATCTTAGTACAGAAACCATGCAGTGGCCCCATCCTTGTACTCAAACCAGCCCCACCCAGCAGTATTCTGTCTAACTCAGTGACTAACACAACTGTAGCTACTAATGTCTTCGAGGTTTTGTGTTAAGCACTTCGAATACATTATTTCACTGAATCCACACAACATCCCAGTAAGGTCGGTTGTATTTACCTTATTTTGCAATAAGTAAACTGAAACTCCGGGAGGTTAAAAAACATTCTCAAAGTCACAAAGCTTATAAGCAACACATCTATGATCCAAGCCCAGCTCCAACTCACTCATCCTAACCTCTTTACTGAACTACCTTGCCCTATGTGGCAAGGTAATTTTAAAGGTAGAGCTCCATGCTAACTTCTAGTATTTAGTAGACTGTGCCATTTGAGGTTTTAGGAAGAGACCTTGATTTGGAGTCAGAATCTAGGCTTGAGTCATTTACTTGCTATGCAAATTTGTCCTTCAAGCTTTCTGAGCACAATGCTCATACCCAAAATGAGAATAAAAGGTGAGTTTATATGTATAAGGGTTGGTCATTGTGAGACAAAACAATGGAAAGCATGCTGTAAAATTGTAAACCCCTACTCTTCCTAAGATTTTATTTTTGATAGCTGCATTCCACGGTGCCTGGTGCCAACGTTTTTCACAGAATAGAACTGATCAAAAAGGGATGAGCTTGTTCCCAAGGACAGGAAAATGTATGTTTTTTTCTATGTATTTCTGTCATGCCATCTCTGATATTTGTCAAGAAGCACCAATCAGATAAAATAACAAAGCAAACAACAAAATTACAGAGCAGCTATCAATCATCTGATTTTCTTTTTTTCAGGTGAGATCAATCAATTGCAACTGTTAACACACAAATATTTATTTCTCTTTCCAACCAAAAGACTTAACACAGCAGTCTTTAAATTGTGCTACATATTAGAAAAAGGATTTAGTAGTTGTTTTTCAAAAAGGAAACATGGGGTAGAACAACTTGGAAAGATTTCTAGACTATTTCCAGCCATTTTTGGGAATTCTGATACGCTAATGTGCATTGATATTCTCTAGAAAGTGCTTAAATTCCAATATTTCCCAAACTAATTTGGTGAATGATTCCTGTTTATCATGAACTACCTAATACTGTCTCCCACTACACTGGTGTTCTGAGGAACACAGTTTGGGAAAGTTGGCTAAGCAATAGGCAGATGGCAGGATTCACTTTTGGATACATGGTAGTATAACTCCAAGGATATTCTCAATGGAAGTAAGTAAGACAATTTCATCATTAGCAAAAAGTGACTCATCAGAAACAAGAGAAAGAAGAAATAATTATAGTGATATATTCCAGAGAGGAAGATGTAACATTATCATCTAATTCCTGTTTTTGCTCAAAGTTCAGCTTGAAGAATAAATTAATGATCGATTATAATCTATAAGATAAAATAAAAACGATTCTGTCAGGTATTCAAACTCCTAGGTAAAGATAGCTATTTTAGTTTGCCAAAGGCTGCTGAAGAAAAACACCAGAAATGGGATGGCTTTTATAATCAGAATTTTTTTTTTTAAAGATTTATTTATTTTATTACATATCTCCCCTTCCCCCCGCTGCGGCGACGCGCCGAGAGTGGTCACTGCGCAGGCGTGGCTTTCCCCTCTTGTGGGCGGTCTCTGCGTCCGTTCACGGCTGGCGCTTGCTTCAGTTCACGGGTGGCTGGCTGCGCTCCCTCCGTGGGCGACCTGCCCCGCCCGTGGCGGCTCTTGCCCTGTCCGTGGCAGCTTCTTGCCCTGCCCATGGCGGCTCCGGCCCGCCCATGGCGGCTTGCCATTCTCAAGGCGGTCTGCCCGCTAGGAGAGGTCCCCGGGAATCGAACCCAGGGCCTCCCATGTGGTATGCCGGCGCCCTATCCACTGGGCTATCGAGCCGGCCCCAATCAGAATTTATTAAGGTAAGAGCTTACAGTTCTGAGGCTGCGAAAATGTCCAAATCAAGGCATCATCAGAGACGCTCTCTCACCAAAGGTCGGCTGCTAGCTATCCTGGAGTCCTGCCACATGGCAAGGCAAAATGGCAGCTGGTCACTGCTGAGGTCTTGGTGATCAGGCATAGGGATTGTCTCTCCCTTCTCTAGGCCTTGTTTCTTCAGTTTGACCTGCTCTGCTGATCCCAGCCTCTGGCCTCTCTCTGTCTCTCAAGGTTTCTTAGTCTTTCTGCAGCTGCAGGCCATCCTGCAGTTCTTTCTCACGTGGGAGGGTAAAATGGCAGCTTTTCCTCTCCCCTCTCCTTAGTTTATATAGGACTCCAATAAAGAGTTAAGACCTACCCTGGGTCCTGCAATCTAATCAAAGGCCCTTAACTGAATCTAATCAAAAGGCCCCATCCACAATGGGTTTACAGGCACAAGAGTGGGTTCACTTTAAGAACAGGATTTTCTGGGGTCCACGAAAGACTCACACTGGGACAGTGACCATTAGCAGAGTTAGTTGCAAAAAATGTTGGTAGTTGTAAATATCAGGAATTTCTTCCCCAATTTAACCTTCTAAAGGAGAACATGCTAATTACCCTAGCGGTTGTTTTCTGAAAGAGGACAAAACCAATCTTGGGGGGAGGGTGGGAAAACAATTAAACATAAAACAAAGATGTAAGGTTACATATAGTGTACATTTCTAAAATAAAACAAAAATTAGCATAAGATAAAATATATCTTAGCCATGGTCATTGATGCAGACTAAGCCCAGGGTATCCTACTTTTTTAAAGGCTGCCGCAAGACTCCTGGGTGGCATTTTATTCTGCTGATAATGGGACTTCAGTGATGGCTCTAACCTGTCTCCAAATACAAAAGGGACTCATACTTGAGTTTTATAAAAAAGCATTCAGGCGTGCCTGCTGTATTGTCCTTTAACTAACTTTAGCTAAAATTTGAAGAACTCCTGGCAAAGCATGCCCAGATATGACCATTTTTGGTTGTGTGTTTTAAACTTCGACACTCCCCCCTGCCCAAAAGTTAGTATTTGGAGGGGGAAAGATGCACAGTTTGCTGGGACTTCAGTCTGATGAAGCTTTTATGCCCTCTCAAGGTGGGTGGTTTGGGCTTTCTCTCAAATTAAATTCTGATACAGGAAGCTCTCACAGGTGCTGAGAAAGCAGCATTCCAGAAGATGTACAACTTTTAATTTTTCTGCCAGTTCATGGTTAACATCTGAGAGGTACCAGGATTTTTGTTTTGCTTTGGTTTGTTTGGTTTTGGTTTTGCCTTTCCTTAGTTGAATTGATGGCCAAATCATTATTTTACAAGCCCAGGAAATCTAAATTCCATGACACTGTCGTTGTGGATAATAACATTGAAGAGGTAAAGCTATTTAAAGGTCAGAGGCTGCAGATGCTGTAGAATACACAGCTCCGTGGCAGAAGCACGGGGACTGAACTCCAATTACCCAGAAGAAGCCCGAAGCAGAAAAGATTTCATGATGACACAGCTCAGGAATCCTCTTTTCCTCTTTTCAGCATCTGAAAGTGCTCTAACCTGATTGGTCAGAAGAAATGTTTTCAAGGAAACGTTGGACAGAGCTATGGATGAATCAGAATGCAGTTTCAAAACAATGAAAACCATTTGTTTTGTCTTCTCTTCAGTACTAAAGTATGTGAGACTAAAGCCTGAGGGAATGGAAGAACTCCCAAAAGTTTAACTCACAACCCGCAGATCTATGGAGAATTTTACTTGCAAGACAGTGCTTCAGAAAAAATAAAATAAAAGATTTCCTATCTACTTAGAAGCTAGTAAAAATTATCCCTTTAGTGTTATTTACCATACCCTCCCCTCAAAAAAAAAAAAACAAATAAATTTCATTTAATATAGACGATTATGATTTGGAGATAAGTAGCACATTTCCCTTTGGGTATTTTTTTAAACAGCTTCATTGTCAAAGAGAAGGAATGGGAGTGATTCCTTTGGGTATTTTTAAGAATCATTTTTAGATATTTTAAATCTTTTGTGGAATAAGGACAAAAGAAGGAAGGGAGGAGGGATGGAGGAAGGAAGAGAAAGGGGAAGGGAGGGAAAATTTCTGCACTGAGCAAAAACCACTAGAAACCAAACACTGGTAGTGGATGTAATGGAATATTACAGTAGACTGGCACACATTAGAAATGGTTGGCATTCAACTATGAAACCAAAAAGAATAAGCTACTTACTGTTTTGACTACTGAAGGAAGATTGGCTCTGGGGATAAAACAAATAATTTTTGTCATCACCAAGTTTTTCTTTAAAGCTCAGTTCTCAAGTTATTTGGTCTATTTAGGAAATAAGGGCAGCAATGTCAATTAATAAAGTAAAAACATAGTTCACCAAACCAAATAATAATATTGATACTGGGAAGATGAACCATCTGAAGTTACAAAATTGTTAGTAAGGTGTTGGTGGAGGGTTGATGTATGGGACCCCTGTATGATGTTATGAATGTTTGCTTTGTAAGTTCACAACTTTTACTATACACTTATTGTTTATGTATGTTCATGCATATAAATGATATAAATAATAATAATAGGGTGGGTTGGGGGAAAATACTTTGGTTAGTAGTAATATTTTGAGGAGGCTCTTTAATCATTAGTTAAAAATGTTTGACAACATTGCAAGGTATTGGTGGTAGGGTAAGTTATGAGAGCCCTGTATGATGTTATGTATGTTTTTTGTAAGTTCACAACTATTGCTATACACTTATTTTTTTATGTATGTTCATGTATGAGTGATATACTTCAATAAATTTTTTTAAAAAATGACACACACACATGCACAAAAACCCACTAGAAACCAAACATTGGTAATGGATGTAATGGAATATTACAGTAGACTGGCACACATTAGAAATGGTTGGCATTCAACTATGAAACCAAAAAGAATAAGCTACTTACTGTTTTGACTATTGAAGGAAGATTGGCTCTGGGGATAAAACAAATAATTTTTGTCATCACCAAGTTTTTCTTTAAAGCTAAATTCTGAAGTTATTTGGTCTATTTAGGAAATAAGGGCAGCAATGTCAATTAATAAAGTAAAAACATAGTTCACCAAACCAAATAATAATATTAATACTGGGAAGATGAATCATCTAAAGTTACAAAATTGTTAGTAGTTTAAGAATGAAGACTTTGTTTTGGTTTGTGACTCCCCATTGAAGTAATGAAACAGCATTTGTGGGATCTGTGAGAGAAGCAAAGGGGTTGTCTTACACACCTGTATTGGACACACTTAACAAAATGTTGCTGATTCCATAGATATGTTTAATTTGGGCTCATAAAAATAATTATGTGGTCCTGGAGAAGAATATGGGTGTCTGAGAGGATGGTAAAGCCATTAAATTGAAAGTTTACTTCAAGATAGGTATTATCCTAGGGTACACCAAAAACAAACAAACAAACAAAACAAACAAACAAACAATTATTGATGCCTGGTCCCCACCTCAAACCAATTAAATCAGAAACTCTTGGGATGAGAGTTATGGTGCTGCAGTTTTTAAAAGCTTTCCAGGTGATCCAAATTGGGAATCATTGCTTTAGGACATTCAGATGAAAATCCCATAGGTAGTTGATTATGAAGATTTGGGAATTGGGAGAAAAGTAGCAGTAGGGATATTGATGTGATAGATGAAGATGTACCTGTGGTCTAGATGGTTTAGGTAAAGCTTGCTGACTTGAAGCAAGAGGATAGGAATAGAGGCCTGAAAACATGGCCACTAAGAAACCTGGCCACACGAAATGTGCATGAAGGAGACTGAAGGATAGTCAGAAGAGGTAGGATGAAAACTGAAAGAAAAAGGTAGTAAATTTAAAAATGTAAAAATTGAATTTACTTAATATATATTGAACGTGAATAAGCAACAATTGTTGATCCATCCCCTTTGGACATCATAAAAACATCCCTTCTGCTATTGTTAACTAATTCGTGTTAACATATGAGAGATGGATGCCCAACCATTTGAGCCATATCTGTCCCCCTCTTGTGTAATTTTTAATTGAGTGTGATACACAGTGGCCAAAAAAGAAATGAACTATTCTGATTAGCTTGTTTGCATTATAGCCTTGTACGAAATCCATTGTAATAAAAGGTATGTCATTCGCCTTTCATTCGTTTTCTCCATTTAGCTTTTTTCTTTCTTTTTTTTTCCAGTGTTGGAATTCTTTATTAGTATGAATCCAAGACCCAAGGCCATCCACTATAGTTTTTTACACTCTTTTCTTTGTCTCATGCTGCTTTTGCCTGGAGGGCAAATTCTGGGAGGAGGGTCACCTCAGGGAGGAGCTTCCCAAATCAGTCTTTCTCAGCCAGAACAAGGCCAGGGACTCATGAAGAGGGTGCAGACTGGCTCCAAAGTACCTGTGGAGGGGGTCAGAAAGGGCACCAAAAACTTCTCCAATGGCTCCCCAAAGCCAACTTTCCTGGCCTGCCCAGCCAATGCAGCCATTCAGCTTACTTCCCTCTGGAGCTCTGAGGAAGCCCTGCATCTTTAAATCTCCACCACCTCCACCCCTATCCAGGGAGGGGTTGAAATAATGGCTGCCCCCACTTTTGTCTGGGTTGGGTTGAAACAGTACCTGCCCTCAGAGCCAGGACCCAGAGATCTGAATTCACCAGTCAAAAGCCTTGATCGGTGATTGGCCATGCACACCTCTGTTCTAGTGGAAGTGGATTTTTATGTCCCTTTCTGTCACCAGCAGCTTGCTTGGACTGCTGTGAGAGTGGGGTGTGGGTGCCGGTAGCCACCACATGGCGAGAGCAATTTATAGTTTCTTACTGTAATTTATCAGCCTTTTCTTCCTGCTCTTCTCTGGAATACTGTACAGGGTTCTTCTGGCTTCAGACAGTTCCAGACAGTTCCTGCCTGTTTAATTGTTGTTTTGGTGGAAGGACTGAGTCATGGAGCTCCCTACTCTTCCATCTTCCCTAGAAGTTGTCCATTTAATTTTATTGAATTTAAAATTATTTAAAATTTATTGAATTTATTGAATTTACAGAGGAAATCACATGGTTAATTTTAAAGACACATAAGAGTTACATTTTAAATAGAGGCAATAAATTCATTGAACAGAGAAAAACATTCATACTTTTATTGAAAAAAAATGCAGGTGTAAATAGTTTTCAAAGGAGATTCAAATAACTTAGCTCTATCATTCATCTTAATTGAAATGACATTTCTACAAAAGACCTGTTTGCTAGAGCCAACAGGTTGGGAACAAAAAAAGAGAAGATGGGGAAATTCCCTTAAAGACCTAGGATTCCTATGTAAATGCAAAATGCATTTGCTATGAGTCAGGCTCACCAAAGAAGTTATACAGTTATTTCCATGAAATGTAGTAATTCCTTGTAAAACTCTAAAAACATTGTGGCCTATTTACTGTAAGCTTAGAAAAAAAATCATTCTAATGGTATGATTCCATTTATTTCAACCACATCTAAGTTCTGAGCCCTCTTGGAATCTGCTGCCCAAGGTATGTGTCTCCTCAAGTTAGCAAATAGGCCCTCATCTATGATTTCATAGCCACTCAAGAGGAACATTAGAGAGAATGCTTGCTAATTTCTAACTGGCTGTTTAACAACCAGCCATCAACAGTGAAAAACTTCAGAGGATGGATTGTGTGATGTTAAGGCCTTCTGGAAACTCTCATTTTCATTGAGACTTAGGACTTTTAAAAAGTTCCCTTTTTAAAACAATTCCTTTTAAAAATATTAATCGGTTCTCAACAGAGGCCTCATCTGGAGTTTAAACAGAGTTCCCTTTAGACTCAAATGTGTCTGGGCACAACTGGAGGATTGGTGAGGTGGGATTCCCTGTAATCTTTTTATATCAACAGCCTACAAGCCAGTTGGGGAAGAACTTATACTAAGAAAACATGAGCTAATTTGACTAATAGACATTATCAGGCGAGTATCTGAAGATGGTGATGATTCTGAAGATAGTGCTGAGATTTGCTTCCGGCTCAGACTCTGTGGGCTGGTGCCTGAGTCTTAAGATAAAGAAAGGAGTAGGAATCAAAGATCACATAAAAGCTGGAGGATACATTTCTTCATAATCTTTGTAAGAACTTTGAGATGTCTGCAATCTTGGCATTAGAGGCAACTGTGGAGTTGGCGTGGTGTTGGTACAAATTGCTGCAAACTCATGGGTGATTGCAATAGAATGAGCAGCCCTGGGAATGACCACATCAGGTGTAGGTCCCCACAGGGACCTCAGCAAACTTTCAGGAATTAACATCATCATCAACAACCTTGGGAGGTACCAAGGCACAATAGCCAATTTTGGCATGGGCGTTTATGTCCACAGCAATAGAAGAGATGAATGGCAGACACCACAGAATATCCAAGAAGCCTAGGCACTTGTTCCAAGAAAGCAAAGAGAATCAACTACCTAGAGTTAAATTTAATTACTCTATTGCTGCATAGCAAACCATCCTAAAATTTTGTGACTTAAAACAAAGAGCAGTTTATTATTTTAATGAGTCTGTGGGTTGACTGGGGCTCAGCCAGATGGTTCTGAGCTAGTCATCTACTGATGATAACAAGCTACACACAGGTTGGTGGCCTGAAACACAACTGTTTCATTGTTTCTCACAAGTCTGTGATTGATTTGGACTCAGGTGTGGTGGTTCTGCTTGTCTTGTTTGGAATCTGTCATGTACCTGCAGCCAGATAGCAGCTAGGGATGCAGCATCCCAAATGATTTAACTCATATCCAGTGCTGAGGCAGGGATGGCTGACAGGCTGAGCTCAGCTGGTGCTGACACAGCTGGGCATCTCATTCCTCAGGTAATTC
This sequence comes from Chaetophractus vellerosus, assembly GCA_004027955.1. Classification (NCBI taxonomy): domain Eukaryota; kingdom Metazoa; phylum Chordata; class Mammalia; order Cingulata; family Chlamyphoridae; genus Chaetophractus; species Chaetophractus vellerosus. Next base: position 15,743 of record PVKH010005171.1, read on the forward strand.
TCAGGACCTCTCCTTCTCCAAATGGTATCACCACATAGTCCTCCAGTACCATAGCTAGGCTTCTTACCTTGCAGCTCAGGTGTTCCAAAAAGCAAATGCACAAGTTTCCAGGGTCTTTCAAAGCTCATGTTTGGAATAGGCACAATTCACTGGGAAATGGGTATCAGAACTCCCAAAGTGAGTTTTTCTAGACCTCCTATATAGCAGGTGGGAGTGGAACCACTACTTTATGACTCTTGTCTTTCTGTTCCCTGATTGGTAGGACCTAGAAAACATAGGTAGAAAATTTGGCAATGAACTCAGCAGTCTCAGGGCAGTGCATGAACTTCTACCAACCCAACATACAGCTCTATGAGCCTTGAATGCCTATTGCAGTGTTGTTCACTTTTAAAGCAAGAAATTTGTGGTCTTGAGTTTAAAACACTCAAAACTATATCCTCACTACCTTTACTCAAGGCTCTATAATATTCACAATTATCAACTCCACATAGAGCCTAGAATGATCACAAAGCCAATACTCTAGTTAGAAATAGGAATGTCCTGTTCTGTGTATTGCTGTGATCATCCTGGGATCATGAGCTTACCCCCAAGTTTGGAACTGGTACTAGTAGTATGCTGAGGTTGAAATTAAGCATTTGTTCTTGTTCTAATATACTTCTGGGATATTGGGCTAATTCCAAAGATCTTGATCTCAGGAGACCTGTATGGACCAAGTAAGTAGAGATCCTTCTTCCTTCGGTCTAGGTTCCCATACAGAGCTGTCACATAACAAATTGGAACCCTGCAGGTCAGAAATAGCTGACTAGCATGGGGTGAGGGGTGAGGATGCTGGGAAAATGGTTATTAACTATGTTTGTCCTACAAACGCTTCATAATTTGCCACAAGTAAAGTGGATCATCACCTTCCACAAAATGCATAGACCCAAACATTTACTATAAAATTCAAGGGCTCTCATATACAGATTTATATGCTACAGGTTTTTCATGAGCCATCGAAGACTCATAGACTGCACAGTTAAGAACTCCTGCTACTGAAATGACTCTTCTCTGATTGCTTGTTCCCCACTCCTTTCTTGTTTCACCATGATGCCCAAATTAAGCCTCAAAATGAAGCACAGGACACACCTTTGGAAAACTATTTTTCTTTTTTAAAAATTTTTATTCTAGTGTCATAAATAACATTTTCCCTTTTAACCACATATTTTTCTGGATATTGGGGTCCCAAGTTTTCTCACGTGACAGTCAGATGTGCAAATATATATATATATATATATAGTTATTTATTTTTCTATGTCTATCCCAATTTTTCTCACAAATCTGGACTTGAGATACATAAACACAGACACACACACACATAAAAATTATGCCTTTTGGTAAAGTATTTAATGCCTGAAACCTCTTCCAATGCTCTCCACATGTTTCTGGGTGCATGGGATAGGAATGTGACATACATAACTTCAGGGTGAAGGGGAAAGGGCAGCTCTTCAAATCCCAACATGGTTCCTTGGGGTATGTGAGCTGGATCACTTCTTGGATGGGTTAGCGCCAAGGTGCTCAGGTGCCTTGCCTGGGAGCTTTGCTGGTGTACCATGCTCAGGTCTGAAGCCAGTCAGCCCTGTGATTCTACCTCTCCCACTTTGAGGCTTGCTGCTATAGCAGACCTCTCCGACTCAGCCACAGCACCACCTGATCTTACCATGGACTCCCCATCCAACACCTGTGTGCATTGCTAATTTCTAGCTCCCATAACTCCACCTGGGGAGGAAGGATGGCTGAGAGAACAGAATTCCAGGATCTCTCTGATTTACCAAGTTTCCATGTCTCCCTTGCTTACTAAATGGACCTTGATGTGGCCACCCCAGATCACTGTGGAAGGTTCCTCTAAGAGTCCAAATATGAGTACAGGCCAGAATCCTCAGTTTCTCAGAGTTCCTTTAAAAATACCTCATTTATCTTCTCAGTCCTGGCCAATGGCCACAGAGGGAATTTCTGATCCAAATCTCTTTTTTCTATCCTGTCCTACCTTTGTCTCCCTCTTCCCCTGATTGCCTTAGGACTAGAAGTTGTGGGCTGGGGAATTCTCTTTCCTCGACATCATATTTTCATCTTATACTGTAGGATCAAATCTCATAACCTAGCTGTCATAAAAGAGAGGATCTTCTCCACATGTACTGAAAATTCTATGGTTAGGATATTTTCTCTACACATATTAAAAACTCTATGGTCTGAGTATCCTGACCTGTTCTTGATATGATAAAGCAATTTTGAAAATCTCTTAAATTTTCAGCAAATTGCCTTCTTTGAACACTAGGGAAAATGTAATTTGACAGTCAATGGCTAAGAAAAGTCTATTTTGCCCCATTAGCTATCACCCTTAGCTTGAAATACTAATGTCTTTTGCTTCAGAGGCTGGCAGGCCTCCAGGGCAACACAATTTACAGGATATTAGAAAACATCTTTTAAAAATGTTTAAGTATTATTCTCTTTCACTGTAATGTCTCCATGAAGAAAGAGGACTAGGTATGGTGAACACCTCTGAATTTAAAGTACTGCCTAAAGGCAATGGAATTTTTTATGATAAAGTTATAAGAAAGTGAAATAGTGAGAACGTTTGTTATGACTGTAGAAATTTACATCATTACTTTTAAGAACATTCTTTATTTGTGGTGCTTTCCTATTTTCCCACTGTAGCTTATCACCATACGTTAAATGGTATTGCCCAATTCCTGCAAGACTCATTTGAAAATACATAATGCTCATGAAGATGCACATGCTACTTCTAAGTAATGTGGAAAAGTGTAAGTCAAATATGTTCTAAAGCCAGGACACCTATTTGAAGCCTTTTCAAAGAACTGGAAAACACTGATGAATAAAAATACCTTCCTATTTAAGACTATTTCCTTCCTATTTAAATTTTACTTACCCTTCATGTATTGCAAGCCATATGTGGAAGACCTATATTTGAATTGCTGTAGCATCCATTTATTTCCATTTCAAATTAACTCTGAATTGTGAATAGTGAAGAAGCATGAAGTTCTGTGTTTAGAAGCCATAAAGTTTTCAAAAATGGAATGTTCCAAATGACAGTCAACCAGAAGACATAACTCTATGAGCAACATCATCATCTCAGAGCCACACTGAGTGTGGAAGAGTTGGGCAGTAGACTACTGCACTGATCTACAATGGAGGTTAAAACACCAATGGAATAAACTGGATACGGGGTCAGTTTATTTGGTAACTGTCATAGTTTCTGTGGTAGTTTGAGGTTTTTATGGGCCCCAGAAAATCATGTCCTTCAACTTAATCCATTCCTGTGGGTATGAACCTATTTTAGGTGGGACCTTCCTTCTGATTAGGTTACTGTAGTAGGGCATGACCCAGAGTGGGTCTGAATCTGCTTACTGGAGTCATTTATAAATGGGATGAATATGGAAAGAGACACAGAGGGAAACACAGAGAAGCATACAGAAAAAACCACAGGAGAGAGAGAAAGTCAGAGAAAGCCAGAAGCTGAAAGCAACAAGACCCAGAAGAGAAGGGAGAGACCAGCAGATGTCACATGTGCTGTATCAGTCTGCCAAAGGGGTGCTGATGCAAAGTACCATAAATCTGTTGGCTTTTATAAAAGGTATTTCTTTGGCATAAAAGCTTACAGTTACAAGGCTGTAAAAAGTCCAACTCAAGATATCATAAGAGGTACTTTCTCACCAAAGTCAGCTGCCATGTGTTAAAGCAAGATGGCGGGTGATCTCTTCCGAGTTTCAGCCTTCCCCTTCCTCTTGAGGCTCCATGGCCCCAACTTCTTCCAATCACAGCTGTAGGCTTGCATAGGGGCTTGTCTCTCAGGGCTTCCTATTTCAGTCTCCACTCTCTTCCCAAGGTCAGCTGTAAGCTATCTGGCAAATGGTCTAGCTCTCCTTGGGGCTTTAGCTGTTTGAGACTTCTCCTTTCTGTCACATGGCAGGATCACACTAACAAAGTTCTCTCCTCTGTGTGTCTTTTTGAGTGAGTGTCCATTTATATAAGACCCAGCAACAAGGAGTCAGGGACTCAACCTGAGTCATGCCCTCTAACATAGTCAAATCTAAAAGCCCTAATCTTAACAGGTAATCTAATCAAAGACATCTCAGCTGAATTTAATGCGATCAAAGGTTATCACACCCAGAGGAAGTGATTAGTTTACAAACACAATCTTTCTTTTTTTGGGATTCATAAAATAATCTCAGACTGCCATATGTGCCTCATTATGTGGCAGAGGAGTCCAGCATCACCGGGGAGAAAGCATTGCCTGATAATGCCTTGATTTGGGTATTTTTCTCAGCCTTGAAACTATAAGCTTGTAAACTAATAAATCCCCATTGTAAAAGCCAACCCATCTCTGGTATATTGCAATTTGGCAGCTTAGCAAACTGAAACAGATTTTCCTACAAGCAGCAATATGTAAATTTGTCCCAGACACTATACTGGAGTAGAAATAAAAATACTCTGGTGAACACTTTTGCAATAGCAGTAGGAAGGTACAAGTTGCCTGGAAGAGGCGCAAGCAACCCAGACCTCCCTGAGGCCAGCAGCTGGCATCACCTGAAATTGGACGACACAGAGTCAGCTCTCCAAAACCAAATACTGGGAAGCAAAGCACCCAATGAGTGATCATCTAAAGTTAAAACCTTTTAACAAGGCTGCTGCAAAGTTGTTTCGTTCAGAAAATTCCAAAAGAAAACCGAAGAGAAAGTAAAATAGAAAGTGTTTCACAGATATGAAACATCAGATAAAGAAAGAAATGCATTTTGAACAGTGCCTTGAATAGCCACTTGAGCTACCTCTATGCTCATTGTGTTTGGGTAATGAGGTAAAAGGACAGAAAAACAGAAAAGAAAGAAAATTTCAAATAACATTTTAACCTGATGTTCAGTGTTCAACTGATTAACCCCTATTCTAAACATAAAGAATTATAAACTCTTTAGTTAATTGGAAATCACTTTCTCTCCATTCTCGCTAAAACTATTTTGAACACAAATATTAAGGATACACATTAAGAGGCATGACAATTTATTGGCCTGCCAGAGGTCTAACTCTGGTAGTTCCTGTTTAATTTCTCAGCAGTCAGGAATGATATCATAGTTTCCTAGGGCTACTGTAGCACAAACCACAAACTGGGTGGCTTGAAACAACAGAAATTTATTATCTCACAGTTCTGGAAACTATGAGTCTGAAACCTGCAGGGGAGACTCCTTCCTTGTCCTTTCCCAGCTTCTGGTAGCTTGCCAGTAATCCTTGGACTTCAACCTCTGCCTCAGTCGTCCCATGGCCTTCTCCCCTATGTCTGTCTCTGTCCAATTTCCCCCCTTCTTATAAAGTCACAGTTATATTGGATTAGTGCCCCAACCCCATAACCCAGTTTGGCCTCACCTTAACTAATAACACCCGCAAGGAGCCTCCTTCTGAACAAGGTCACTCCCAGAGGACCAGGAGTTAGGGCTCGGACATGTCTTTTGGGGAGGACATAATTTAAGCCATAACAGGTGATTTGGTCCTTGAGTTTCTCAGTCTTTTCTCCAGAAGGATGGAGACAGTGGCTGACCCCAATGGCTCTGGTCTTCAGGTGTCAAAGCACCTGCAGTGAGGTGGCTGCTGTCAGAGCAGCCGGATCCACCTGTGAGCCACGACACTCTCTCTGCAGTGGTGTGGTCCCTTCAGAGACACTGAAGGCAAGTCATTATGGTGGCATGAGGACAAGAATCTGCAGGGCTGGATGCCATGCTACATTTTCTCCATAAAAGGGATGCATTCCTCCTAAACTCCACTCTGCAGGTTATCTTGTAAAGAGAAATGAGTAAGACTGAGATAGGGAACCACCAAGAATTACATTCTGGTTTCTGTACAATTTGAAATCAATTGTATGGGTATTGCTTCTTTGGGTATGTGTATCATAATAGGTGATTTATTAAGGAGTTGTTATATGCCCAGCCATGTGCAGACATCAATTTTATTCAACCAGAAGACAGAACTCGATGGGGAACATCTTCATCTCCACTTTATACAGAGGAAGACTGAGCACCTAGAAGTAACTTGCCCAAGGTCATATGGCTAGTGAGTGACAGGGACAGGATTTGAGCTGGGACTCCATGTCTCCAGCCAGAGCCTGAGTTCCCAAATCCAATAATGCAGTAAAATGGATATTCAAGATGGAAATAAACGACCAATTTTTTTCTTTATCAGTCTTATGTTGTTTTTCTTTCATGTCTCACCTACCTGCTCCCCTTTCCACAGCCTCCTTCCCTCCATTTATCTCAGGAAAGGAAAAAAAATAGAGGCAAGAGGGAAGAGATGAGAGTTAGGGGGAGGGATGTAAGGGTGGGAAAGGTAGCAGGAGTAACTCTAAAAGAGGAGGGAATGGAGAAGAGGGAGGGAGGATAGAACAGGTGGGAGGATGGGGGGCAGGTGGGAGGGAGAATGTCAGGAGAGAAATGGGTGTGCAATCTGAGTAGGCTTTAGATTTAAAAATGCTTAAGTCTTAAACCAAGAATTTACGCGTAGAAAAGAGCCTAAATAATATGTAGGCGAAGCCCACTGAGGATAGGGCCATGGCACACTCCTGAAAAGGGTGTCCTGTCAAAATGCATCATCCTCTGTTCCAGGCAGGCAGCTGTAGCCTGTTTCAAGTCAATGTGGTGGTCCCGGGGTTCTT
>PVKH010005172.1:0-10739 GCA_004027955.1 Chaetophractus vellerosus
GACAACTGTCAGATAAAGGAGGTGGTGACCGTAGGTGGGCTTGGGCTTGTACCCCCTCCTCCCCGCCCCCTCCCTGGCCTAGTAGCTCCTGCACTGGTGTTTGCAGCGGCATAGCGGCACAGAGGGCATGCTGCAGCCTCCAGGCGCGGAGGTCTAGTTTTGGGCCCCATATTCTGGTCAAACCTCAGAGACCCCAACCCAGTATAGTCTCCAGGAGAGTCCCAAGAAGCCTTCTAGTGAGAGACACATGGACACCTGGGGTGAAACCTTCCAGTGCTTCATTCTGAAACCTACCTTGATCTCCTTTTGGGGAATTGCCTGTGACTTACACGTAAACAACCAGAGCTACCTTCAGGCTTCTGTAGGATTGGAAAGGGCAACCTGCTGAAGTTCCCCCAAGATGCCCTGACCCTTCCTTCTTTCCTTTCTGCCTTCCATCCATCCATCCATCCATCCACCCACCCACCATCCAGTTTCATTCAGCAAACATTAATCGAGTGTTTGCTATTTTCTAAATTCTCAAAATCACCTCCTTTTGGTCCGTGGAGATGTGGGGACATGAATTTGTGTGGGGTTATGCTTATGGCCCCGTTCCCCTCTTGTGAGCACTTCCAGGCACTGTGGTGGGAGGTGGCTCTGGGGAAGCCACTCCGGTCTCCTGTGTGGGCCGAGGCCAGCCACACGTGGACGGCGGCCTGGGGCCTGCAGCAGCGGCCACAGATTCCAGCCCCGGGCTCTTATCCTGAACATCACAGGAGTCGGGCAGCTGGTTGCTTTGGATCTGGTCTATATTTCCGGGGAAAAAAGTCATCCAGAGCCTGGAGAGCTCACAGACCTAACAGCCCAGCACTTCATACGCTTTGAGCCTGAAAACCTTCAGTCCACAGCGAAGAAACGGCTGATTATTAGAAATGCTACGTGAGTGGCCCCTCTGCAGTCACCCCTAACGCTCACCCCCTTCTCCTTCCTCCCTGGCCTGAGTTCCTAGTGAGATGGGACGTCCCTTCCAAGGGCTCAGGGAGGAGTCTGGTCACAGTATGGAAAGGTCCAGATCTACACTGTCAAATATGGTAGCCACTAGCCTCGTGGTTTTTTGAAATTAAAATCAATTAAAATTAAATAAAATTATATTTTCATTTCCTCAGTGGCACTAACTATTTCAAGTGCACAATAGCCACATGTGGCTGGTGGCGATCGTTTTGGACAGTAGAGATAAGAAACATTTCATCATCATTGCAAAAGAAGTTACGTTGGACAGCACTGACCTGGAATGACATGGACCCTCCCTAGCAGGAAGAGGCCTCCCAGGGCAGTCCAGCCCTGCCCATGCAGGAGAAGCCATCCAAGTCCCAGGGGTCAGGCAGACCGTGGCCTGTGGGCTTAGTTCTCCTGGCATTTATCCTGACCCTCCTCTGAGCACCACCAGTGCACCAGGACACAGCTCAGGGAGCCTCCCAGCCAGGCCTGGCCTGGTGACCCCAAGCGTTACATGGGACTCTGTCACCTGCTCCCTCCTGACAGCTGCTTGGCAGCAGCATGCCTGGAGTCCCGCACCTTGCACCGCCGTGGAGTCGTCACTTCTCCTGTTGGCACTCAGTGGGCACAGACCTTCCTGCACAGGGCCTCCCTGGGAGGCCACAGCTGGAGAGGTGGAGGGCAGGGATAGGGCCAATATGGCAAACCCTGGAAGCACTCATGGGGTAGGAGACACTGCAGACGTTTTTCCTGACATCTGGGGAGATGCCTAGACGCAGACAGTTTAGTGGTTGGGGCATGATTCCCTGTGTTGACCATTTCCCCCGAGTCACTGTGGATCTGACCTCCAGCTGCTGTGGGCGGGGAGTGAGGGGCTCTCATGTGATCTCCAGCAGGGACTCCCTGACCCACTGCTGCCCCTTACCAGGTTCTCCCAGGCTCCTCCATGGGAAGGGCAGGAAGGCCAACCAGGCCGCTTCCTGTTCCTGGGTGCCTTCCTGCTCCCTTCTGGAGCAGGGCCAGGCCGGACATGCATGGGGTGGGAGGCCCTGGTCCCGGCAGAAGTGGGAAGTGGCCTGGGAGCCGCCGCCCACTGCCAGGGCTCGCCCCACAGGCACGTGGAGCTGGCCTTCCACTGGCAGATCATGAAGCCCAACCTGCAGCCTCTAATGCCAGGAGAGCCCTACAGCCTGGACAGCATCAAGTGCCACCCTGACACAGACACAGCCTTCACCATCGTGCCAGGAAAGGGGACTCTCGGCCCCCACATGGACCACGAGTTCATCCTGAGCTTTTCTCCTCACGAGGTTAAGTGGTGCCTTCGGGGGGACCACCCATGATTGGGTCGTGATATTTTCACCCTCCATCCATGCTCTTGCATGAAATTGAAGCCCCAGCTGGGCTTGACAAGATACCTAGCCACCCTGCCGAGGCCGGCACTGAGCCAAGGGGCTGGAGGCCGTGCCTGGTGTGCAGGAAGAAGAAGCTAATTTGGCTCAGACAGGCCCCTCCTGCCACAGGATCCTGGGCTCTTTCCTCAGCTCTGGGCTTCTTCTGTATTTCTACCCATGTCAGACACACTCCCATCCCTGCCTGTCCCACAGCAGCCTCGAGAGAGAGTGAAGTGCAGGTTTCCAGGGGAGAGGTTAACAGCTTCCTGCCCCAGCCCAGAAGCCCTGTGGGAAATGGGCGAGAGAGGGCTGTGAGAGCTGGGGCTCAAAGGAGGCTCGGGGGTGTGGACTGAGGTGGGCAGGTCTGCCTGTCAAGCTCATCACCCAGCTCCCTCCTTGTCTCTTCTGGGAGGCTGTGGTGCTTCAGACCCCCTGAGGGCACTCCCAGGGGCAGTGTCGGGCTCTTTTCCTGCCCCCCAGGCCAAGCTGAGGTAGACATGCCAGTCTTGAGACTGCAGCAGTTCCCAGCCCCTTTGCCATGATCCATGTCCCAGCAGCCTCCCCTTTTTCCTTAGGATGAGGAAGAGATGGGTAGGGAAGCAGCATTATGTTTTTCTGGTTTTTGTTTTGTTTTTTTCCTTATTTTTTCTTTTTTCATTTTTCTTTATTTTTAGTTTCTTTTTTTTCTTTTTCTTTTTTCTTTATTGGTTTTGTGCGTGTGTGTTTTGTTTTTGTTTCATTTTTCTTGTTGTTGTTTTTGTTATGTTTTTCTGAAGGCCTTCCTGGTGGTGAGGCCCAGGAGCTTGGGTTGGAATTCCTGCCACAGGTCCAGCCTACCCCGGGCAGCCTGGCAGAATACAGCTGTGTTTTCAGGGTGCTGTGTTTGTCTTGCAGCTGCGAGTTTTTCACAGTGTGCTCCAGATGGTGCTAGAGAAAGTTCCAGAGCCTGTGAGGTGAGCAGGGACTGGGCCCCGGGCTGAAGGGTGGACAGCTGGGCCTGTCCTCCCTTGGGAGTGCCTCTGGGGAAGGATGAATGAGGAGCCTGGCACCAGCGGGCTTTGGTGACTGGGAGCATTTTGGCCTAGCCCTGGCACCCTAGGCCCGCAGTGGCTCAGTGTCACAGTGGACAGAGCTCACTGGACTCACTGTGAGAGCTCTAGGCCACCCCAGGAACCTTGGAGCAGTGCCCCGGGCTCCTTGCTAGTCCCCTGGTGGCCGCTGGGTGGTAGTGATTGAAGAGGGAAGGTTTTGCCCTCTGGTGGGCGCCTCTGTCAGCCTATCCCTAAATAGGCTGTCAGGACGGGTCTCTAGTCAGCCTGGCGCAGTGATCCCTGGCTCGGGTGCTAGTGTGGTCCCTGGAGGTAGAGGGGGAGATGCCCCATCCTAGGCCTTAGCATTGGCTGGTGCCTCTGGTTTTAGGCAGAGCTGGGGTTCAGGAAAGACCAAAGATGTGGGGCAGAGGCAAGGGGCGTGCAGGGATGTGCTCCCAGGCTGTGTTGGCTCATGGTGGGTTTGTGTTCAGCTCGGAAATGACGAGCCTGGAGGATATCTCATACTCTGTGGATGACGTGATCGTCCTGGAAATCGAGGTGAAGGGCTCAGTAGAACCTTTCCAGGTTCTCTTAGAACCCTATGCCCTCATCATACCAGGGGAGAACTACACTGGCATAAATGTGAAGAAAGACTTTAAGGTAGGCCATGGCCAAGGTGGGGCTGAACTTGGGGGCAGGTGTAGAAAGGATTTAGCTGGAGGGACAGACAGCAGCGGCCACTGCCTAGTGGCTGAGGCTGCTCCTGAAGCCCCTGAACCCAACTTGGTTTGCATAGATGCCTGGGCTGGGCATGTCTGTTTGTCTATGTCAGCTTCCCAGCATCCCCTGAGAAATGGGGCTGGGGGGCCCACTCCCCTGCTCACGGCTCTTTGCCCGGAATGGCTTCCAGAGCTTTGCCCACAAGCCCTGCCATTTGGGGTGAGGCTGCTGTTGGGTTGAGACGTCCGTGGCTGCGGACAGGCCAGGAGCTGGCCGGGAGGGGGTGAAGCAGACCCTTCGGGGGCCTGCGGTCCCGTGGCCCTTGAGCAGGGACGGACGCGCGGTGAAAGGGCAGGCTGGCTTGGCGTGTGTCTTCCAGATGTGGAACAACGGCAAGTCGCCCATCAGATACACATGGGGGAAGATCAGCGACTGCCACATCATTGAAGTGGAGCCCTGTACGGGGGTCATAGGTACCGCAGGGCCTGGGGGAGGGCCGGGACCCACCCGGGCCTGGCCGAGGGACGTGCTCCGCAGTGAACGGGCCTGTGCGGGCTCAGGGCGCCCTCCATCGGCCCCAGGGCAGCCGGCAAAGGCTGGCACCGGGCCCCTGCTCCCTTTGTCCACTTCTCTCTTCCCTCTCTCCCAGAGCCCAACGAGGTCGGAGATTTTGAGTTGAACTTCACCGGCGGGGTTCCTGGCACAACGAGCCAGGACCTGCTGTGTGAAATCAAAGACTCACCCTCGCCGGTGGTCTTACACATCGAGGCAGCCTTTAAGGTGCGGGGGTGGTGTGTGGAGGGCAGGGGGGAGCACTGGGCAGCTGGGTGCAGCCAGAAGGGTGGCAGGGATATGGGTGGGCACAGAGCCTCTTCCCAGGCGGCCCCGTGACAGGCTCCTCCGGGTGTCTCAGGGGCCCGCCGTGGTCATCAACATCTCAGCCCTTCAGTTTGGTTTGCTGCGCCTGGGGCAGAAAGCCACAAGTGCCATCCACATCCAGAACGTCAGCCAGCTCCCGGCCACGTGGCACATGAAGGAGAGCGCCGTCTGCCTCGAAGAAAGGCGTGAGGACGTAAGTCGGGCCCTGCTGGCTCCTGCGGAGCCCCGTCCCCACGCCGAGGGCCGGGGGACCTGTGCCATGTCCGAACTGGGAAGCTTAGGCTGGTGCATGCAGGGCTTTGCGGCTGGGAGGGGGAAGGGCCGCTACCCCAGTTCTCCCCCAGACTGAGGCAGTTGGGATCCTTTCTAAAGCAGAATTTAACCCACTGGTGTTTCCTGGTTTTTTTCCCCCTCCCCCTTTTGATGCAGAAATAGAACATGGGGTTTCTCCCTCTGTCAGAGCAGCCTGAGCTAGGGAGAAAATGGGCAGCTGCATTGGGGGTGGGGAGGCCCCCAAAGCTGCTGTTTCCAAGGGTTGGAGAGGGGGCATGTCTGCCAGGCTCACCCCAAAAGTTCTGCTCGCCGGGAGGTTGTGCTTACAGTTTGAGTACCTGGTGCCTGGGCAGGGGCTTATGGGCTAAACCAAAAGACCCAAAAAAGAAAATTCCATTGCCATTTCCATTCAGATAGTTTAATTTCCGTTCAAATAGCTTCTCTCCTTCTCTTTCTTTCTTTGTTTCTTTCTTCCTTTCTCTTCCCTTCCTTCCTTCCCTCCCTTCTTTCCTTTTTACTATAAAAATAGGCAATAGGAAATGTTAGATATGAGTGTGACCTTTCGATGCCCAATGAGGCACCCTCTGCCCAGTGTGGCCCAGCTGGGGCGCTCAGGCAGACGAGTGCCCCTCCTCTCAGTCAAGGGCTCGGAAAAAAAAATGAAGCGTGTCCTCCCCAGGTGTGGATGCTCTTCTTCCTAAGCTTTTTCCTTTTTTCCTGTGTGCCTGGCAAGGGGAGGGGGCCTCCCAGCTGTATTAGTCAGCCAAAGGGGTGCTGATGCAAAGTACCAGAAACCTCGTGGCTTTCATAAAGGGTGTTTATTTGGGGTAGAAGCTTACAGTCACAAGGCCCTAAAGAGTGCAACTCAAGGTACCGTAAGAGGTACTTTCTCACCCAGAGTCTGTTGCCACGTGTTGACGCAAGATGGCGGGCGACGTCTGCGAGGGTTTAGCCCGTCTTCTTCCTCTTAAGGTTCCGTGGGTCCAGCTTCTTCTGATTTCATCTATAGACTGGCATAGGGCTCGTCTCTCTTCCTGGGGCTCCCAGATCCTCTGTGTGTTTTCTCTGTGTATCTATTTCCGTGTGTTCTTGATTGAGCGGCCGTTTATCTAGCCTACCAAGAGGGGCAGGGACTCAATCCTGCATGCCCTAATGACGTGGTCGAATCAAAGCCCTAATCTTGACATAATTGAATCAAAGGCATCTCAGCAGAATCTAATACAATCAAAGGGGATCACATCCAGAGGAACAGACCAGTTTACAAACATAATCAATATCTCTTTTTGGGGGCCGGGTATAGCCCAGTTGGTAGGGTGCCAGTTTACCACATTGGAGGCCCTGGGTTCGGTTCCCGGGGCCTCCTCGAGCGGGCAGACCGCCTTGAGAAGGCAAGCTGCCGCGGGCAGGGCAGGCCCCCATGAGCAGGGCAAAGCCGCCGTGAGCAGGCAGGCCGCCCTGCAATGAGCTGACTCGGCGGGTGCAGCGAGACGAGCAGACACAGAAGAACGCAAGAATGAACACAACAAGAACAAGCAGAAAGGGGGGGATATGTAATAAATAAAAAATAAATCTTTAAAATCTTAAAAATAGGGCCCGGCTAGATAGCTCAGTGGATAAAGAGCTTGCCGGTGTACCACATGGGAGGCCCCGGGTTCGGTTCCCGGGGACCTCTCCGAGCGGGCAGACGGCCTTGAGAATGGCAAGCCGCCATGGGCGGGCCGGAGCCGCCGTGGGCAAGGCAAAAAGCCCCCACGGGCAGGGCGGAGCCCCCACGGGCATGGCAAAGTCACCCGTGAAAAGCGGAGCTGCCGCCTGCGAACTGCGGAAGCTTAGCAGCCCGCAAAAAACATGGAGGACTGCTGCCCGCAAAACATGGAGCGAAGCCGCCCGTGGGAACGGAATGGAGCCACCCACGAACGGAACGAGCCACCGCCGTGGAGGGCCGACTCGGCGCGTCGCCGCGAGGACGGGGGGAGACAAGAAGCATACATGGAAAAGCACAGAAGAATAGACACACAGCAGGAGCAAGCAGAAAGGGGGGGGAAGGATATGTAATAAATAATAAATCTTTAAAAAAAAAACTTAAAAAATATATATATATATCTTTTTGGAATTCATAAATAATATCAAACTGCCCCACCACCTAGGGTGAATAAGCCCTAGGCTGTGGGGAGAGACCACATGGGTGCAGAGGGGAGATTTGTGGCAATGTGGAGGCTCTCCCATACGCACATGCGCTGGGGACCCTAGTGGCTCTCCTGAGTTGAAGCCATCAGAGCCCATCCCGTGCCTGCTCAGCAGGGCTGGCAGACCTCTTGGGAAGCCACTGCGCCTCCACGTGGCACTGGTGTTCCCTCCTGCTCCCCCAGCTGGAGCCTCCACCTGGCTGCCTAGCCTTCCCCACCCCCGGGTGCTGTGCTGTCCCTTCTACCTCTCAGATCTGGGCCTGGGCCTGGCACTTCCGTTTTGTGTATTGCTTTGATTTGGAGGCTCCATTTTTGCCCTCTTAATCCAGAGACTTGCTCGGCTGGGGCCTCCCATCTGCTTGCCTCCTTTGGTTTCCTAGATGACTCTTTGAAGAGCTGGGGGCAGCTTGGGGGTGACCTGGCTGGGCACCACCAGCCCCCAGCCCCTGCAATTCCAAGTGGCCTCCTTCCTCACCTTTCTGGTTTGACCTCCCATTCAGGTGTCTCCCTTCCACATTGAGCCCTCGAGCGGCCAGCTTTATCCTCTGGGGGAGTGCAGGGTGAACGTCACCTTCACGGCCTCTCACTGCCAGAGTCTGCAGACCGTCCTGGAGCTGGAAGTGGAAAATGGGACCTGGAGGTAAGGGGCGGGGAGAGCCATTGCAACAGACTTTATGTATATTCATGGTATATTTGTTTATATTATGCATAATTGCATATTTATCTAGAGACAGTTCTGAATTTTAGAGTGTTAATACATGTTTTTTCTATAAAATGTGGGAATTTTTGGAAAAGAAAAGTAAGAAGACCTATAACCCATCACCCAGAAATAATTCACTAGTAGTAGTATGGAGAATACCCTCCTGGTGTGTGTGTATGTGTGTATACGTGTTTGTATATTATTGTTGTTAGTCTTACAATAAGGGAATGGAATGGGATAACCAGAGAATCTACTTTTTTCACTTAATAATGTATGTGTCTTACCATATCATTATATACTTCTACACCGTCACTTCTTATTGCATAATATACCATAATACATATGAACCCAAATTTACCTACCCAGTACCATTTTATATACATTTTGATTATTTCCAGTTTTTGGCCGTTTTAAGTAATGCTGATAATAGATATTTTCCTTTTATACCTTGGCTTCACGTTTATAACTTCCCTAGGAAGAAAGACTAAGGGCATTGTCATTGTTAAGGTTTTTGATACACATTGCTAAATTGCCTCCCCTGCAAATTTACCTAGCTTTATACTCCTTTCCAGTAGCAATGTATGATTATCCACTTGCTGACCTTGAACCAAAACTACATATCATCATTTGTCTTTATCACTGTCAATTTAATAGATGAGTTATGGAACACAGTTTTCAAGTACATTTCATTGATTTTGACCTTTTGTATGCTTCTTTGAAATGCCAGTTCATTTCTTTTCCACTTTTTCCTTGGTATGTTTTTTCCTCCTTATAGATTTGTTATGTGAGATACAAATACTTTGCCCAGTTTGTCATTTGCCTTTTTAATCTATCTCTAATTTTTATAAAGAAGTTTTAAAATTTTATGTGGTCAATTCTATCATTCGTCTCCTTTGTTTCATATTTCAAAGGCCTTCCCTACCTAGAGATCAGATAAGACAGTCACCATTCTTACAGTTCTTTTAAAAAGTTTCACTTTTTAGTTAATTCCTTCATTTATTAGTAATTTGTTTTTTTTTAAAATGTACTGGATACATATAAATTTTTTTTAATCATACAATATGTTATACAATATATTTGGTTCATAGTAACGCAATCATTTGTCCTTTTGTGTCTGGCTTGCTTTGCTCAACATAATGTCGTCCATCCAGGTTCATCCATGTTGTCATATGCTTTACGACTTCATTTCTTCTTACAGCTGCATAATATTCCATTGTGTGACTACATCACAGTGTGTTTATCCATTCATCTGTTGATGGACACCTGGGTTGTTTCCAAAGTAATTTGTTTTGATCTATGGTTTGAGATAGAGATTTTCGTGAATTGTTGTTAATTATCCTAGCATTGTCTATTGAACCATCAATTCGTTATCTCTCTTTTTTAAAGATTTATTTATTTATTTACATTTTATCCATTTTTAACACTCCTCCCCCCATTTCGGCTGTTTCTGTGTCCATTTCCTGCCCTCTCTTCTCATCCTTCTCCTCCTATCTTCACCGGGATTCGATCCTGGGGACCTCCAATGTGGGAGAGAGGCGTTCTGCCACCTGCGCCACCTCAGTTCCTGGTTTTTCGGTGTGTCTCATCTTGGCTCTCCCCTGCGTCACTCTCTTGCTACGGCACTCTTCTGCTATGTCATCATCTTGCCGTGTGTGGCACACCCACGCCAGGGGGCCTGGCGGCGCACCCGCTCCTGGTACCTGGGGGCGGGGCCTGGCGGCGCACCCTTTCGTGGGCCTGACGGCGCGCCCACTTGTGGGGCCTGGTGGCCCACACACCTTCTGTATTTTTCTTTTATTTTACCAGGAGGTCCTGGGGATCAAACCCAGGTCCCTCCATATAGGAGATGGACGCCCAGCCATTTGAGTCACATTCGTGTCACCGTTATCTTTTTTATTTATTTATTTATTTGTTTCTCTCCACCCCCTTATTGTTTTGCATTTGCTGTGTCTGTTTATTGTGTGTGGTATTCTTTATAGGAGGCACCAGGAACCGAACCCAGGACCTCCAGCATGGGAGGGAGGTGCCTAATCGCTTGAGCCACCTCCGCTCCCTGCTTTGTTGCATCTCTCATTGTGTTTTCCTTGTGTCTCTTGTTGCATCAGCTTGTTGCATCAGCTTGCTGCTCCTGCCCACAGGGTCAGCTCGCCACCTTGCCCTTCTTCTTTAGGAGGCACCAGAAACGAGACCTCCCATATGGTAGGCGGGAGCTCAATCACTTGAGCCACATCCGCTTCCCCCATCATCCTCATTTTTATTTATCATCTACTTTGTTGTTGTTGTTACATATCTCTCCCCTTTCTGCTTGTTCTTGCTGTGTATTCATTTTTTGTGTTCTTCTATGTCTGCTTTGTCTCCCCCCGCTGCAGCAACACACCGAGTCAGCTCACTGCACAGGCGGCTTGCCCCGCTTGTGGGCGGGTCTGCTTCCGTTCCCAGGTGGCTTTTTGCCCTGTTCGCGGGTGCCTTTGCTCCGTTCGCGGGCGGTTCGCCCTGCCCATGGCGGCTTTTGCCCTGCCCATGGCGGCTTTTTGCCCTGCCCACGGCAGCTCTGCCTTCTCAGGTGATCTGCCCGCTTGGAGAG
>PVKH010005172.1:10839-22522 GCA_004027955.1 Chaetophractus vellerosus
TGAGCTATACCTTGGTCTTTTTTTTTTGTTTTTTTTGACATACCGGGGTCTGGTGATTGAACCCGGGACCTTGTATGTGGAAGCCGGCACTCAACCACTGAGCCACATCAGCTTCCCTGAGTTGGTTTTTTTCATTTGTTTTGCTTGTTGTTTGCTTTTGTTTTTTCAGGAGGCACGGGGAACTGAACCCGGCACCTTCCCTGTGGCAGGCAGGCGCTCAACCACTTGAGCCACATCCGCTCCTGTGGTCTTTCTTTTTGATTTATGCTTTATTCTGTTTAAAAAAGTATTAAAAAGTTAGACATGTTGATTTTAAACAATTTAGACATATATATAATAGTAACTTTACCTTCCAATCTTACCCGCCTCCCTGCCACCATCCCATATCACCTCCTCACTTCCAAAGTAGCCACTGTTCAGTGGTGAGGGTCTTTCTCGACTGTTTTCTAGGCATATAAAGCACACACATATTTTGTCAAAGAAATGGGACCATATTTTATGTTTTTCCTTATCTTTTTTATAATTCTGACCTAACTATGTCTTAGAGATGTTTCCATGTCAGTATGTAGAAGTACTCTTGACATGGTGGATTACAGTGGTTGATTCTCAAATAATGAGCTAGTCTTCATACCTGTACGATATCATTTGAAGAACAGAAGTTCTTAATTTTACTATAACAAATTTATCAAGCTTTTCCATTCTGCATTTTGAGATGTGTTTTTAAAATCCCTTCCTCCACTGAGGTCCTGAAGATATCCTCTTATATTTTGTTTTCTAAAAGTTTTGGGGGTACAGATGTGGCTCGGGTGGTTGGGCGTCCGTCTCCCATATGGAGGGACCTGGGTTCAATCCCCAGGACCTCCCAGTAAAAATAAAGAAAAATATAGAAGGTGCGTGGGCTGCCAGGCCCCACGCACAGATACACCATCAGGCCCCACCGAGCCATGCAGCAATATGATGGCCTAACAGGAGAGTGACACAAGGGAGAGCCAAGATGAGATACGCCAAAAAAACAGGAACTAAGGAGGCACAGGTGGTAGGACGCCTCTCTCCTGCATCGGAGGTTCCCAGGATCAAATTCCGATGAAGACAGGAGGAGAAGGATGAGAAGAGAGGGCAGGAAACAGACACAGAGAATTGCCCAGTGAATGGATACCAAAAAAAAAACGGGGGGGAGGAGAGGGGTAAAAATGGATAAAAGTAAATAAATAAATAAGTCTTTTAAAAATAAATAAGTAAATGGGCCCGGCTAGATAGCTCAGTGGATAAAGAGCGCGCTGGGATACCACATGGGAGGCCCCGGGTTCGGTTCCCGGGGACCTCTCCTAGCGGGCAGACCGCCTTGAGAATGGCAAGCCGCCATGGGCGGGCCAGAGCCGCCGTGGGCAGGGCAAAAAGCTGCCACGAACAGGGCAAAAGCCGCCACGGGCAGGGCAGGTTGCCCGCGAATGGAAAGAGCCGGCCGTGAATAGAAGCAGAAGCCGCCCACCAGCGGGGAAAGCCGCGCCTGCGCAGTGACCAAGTCTCGGCGCGTCGCTGCAACGGGGGGGAAGGGGAGATATGTAATAAAATAAATAAATCTTTAAAAAAAATAATAATAATAAGTAAAGGTTTTTGGTTTTAACCTTTTATATTTAGATTTGTATTCCATATGGAGTTCTCTCTTTTGTACTGCATGAGGTTGGAACCCTATTTAATTTTTTCCCCTGTGGCCAACAAATTATCCTAATACCGTTGAGTGAAAAGTTCATCCTTTCCCTTTACTCACCCAACAGAACGAGTGTACATCCTTGCCAACGTTTCATATCAATCTTTTTAATGCTGCCTGCTTTAGAAGAAAAATAATATCTTGTTGTATTGATTTGTATTTTCCTGATCGCCGTAAGCTTGAGAACAATTTCATCTATTGTTGACTCTGTCCTTTTAATAGTCAGCTTCCACTAATTTATGCTGTATAAACTCCAAATCTATGTGGCTTACCAGAAAACACACTCATGTTTTGCTAACTTTACATAAAAGGCACTGCACCTCTGTGGGTTGGGTTTAGGTCAGATCTAGGTGTCATCATATTTAGGGGCCTAGGCTGAAGATGTAGCCTCTATTTGGGACATATGCATCTGACAAAATGGGGCACGGGAGCAAGAGGGCTGGCAGAAACGTCTAGTGTCTCCGTCCGTTTCTGCTCATATGTGGTGGGTGCCCTGTCTCCTTGCATTCTGTTGGCCAAATAAGGCACATGGCTAAGCCTGATATTGGCAGGGGAAAGTATGTTCCATCTACATGGAGGGTCTCTAGGTACCATGGCAACGCACGGGGTGTGTTATCCCCTTACAGGAAAGGAGTATTGAATGATAATACCATTTACCTCAGTGCTTCTAGCAGATCTCACATCCCCAAACAGCAGGTCGCTATTAGGCTTCTGCTGGACCTGCCCTGACTTAGGCCCCATAACTCTGCCTCCTTCTCACTAGACAGCACCTGGACCTGGCTTCTGTGGTGGTCTTCCTTCCAGGGTCACCTCCACCAGAACCATCAGTCATGCTTGGGGCACCCACATGGCACCTTGCCCTCGATTCCAGTACAGAGCTAGCATTCCCTAGTTCTTTGTGGTGTTTTTATTAGTTTCTGGATTGCAGAGAGGTCAGAGCCCTGTGCCGTTGTTCCGGACCTTCCTAGAGCAATAGCATCCCCAAGACATTCCCCATAAACCAGCTTCTCAAATCCCTACACCCTTTGCCCCCTCGCCAGGCTGCACTGCCAGGACCAGATCCTTCTGTTGCACCCTCACAGCAGATGCAGAATATTTGGCTCTTTGCAAGGGGAAGTGACAGCTTACCTCCCTGTGTGGCCTTGGAGAGCACAGTCCCCAACAGGTGGGCACTCTTGCCTTCCAGCTACCTTCCTGTGTATGCTGAGGTCCAGAAGCCCCACGTGTACCTGCGGAGCAGCCAGGTGGAGATCAGCAACCTCTACCTGGGTGTGCCCACGAAGGCAACTGTCACACTCGTCAATGGCACGCTGCTGCCCACCCGCTTCCAGTGGGGCAAGGTGAGCGGGCCCATGCTGTCGGGCGCCCAGGCCTGCAGCCCCCAGCAGCACAGGCCCCCGTGATGGGGAATGTTGCCCATCAAGCATCCCTCAGCCTCTCCCTCAGCCACAGCGCCCAGAAAAGCTTGGCTCCTCAAGGGAGCAGCGCACCTGGTCCACTTCTTCCTTGCCCTTCCTATGGGGAATTCCAGTTGCCTGCCCGGGAAGGAGTTTCTGGTGAAGAGAGCCAAAGTCTCCCGGCCAGTGTCACCTGTGACTGGTCCACGTAGCTGCTGGGCGCCCCCAGTTGTGGCACAACCCCTGTGACTGAGGGCCATGGGAGACCGAGCCATGTCCACGTGTGTCAGAGGCAGCTGCCTTCTGCTCCTCCTTACCCCGGGCCTCCCTGACAGGTGGTGAGGTCTGTCTGGGCTGGGGAAGGAACATGTGGTTTGTCTCCAAGAAATGAGCGCTAAGTCCTATGGGTCCTGCGGTTGGGCCCTTGGCCTGCTGGCCTCCAGCGGAGGTTCCAGCATTGCTAGGCATGCCGTCTGGACCCCGGCTCCAGGCCTGACGGAGTCTAGCACGTGACCTCAGGCCCACCTGTGCACCTGCCAGCTCCTAGGGCACCAAGCAGTCTTCTGCATCGTGACAGTCTCCCCCAGACGTGGCACGTTGGGCCCCAGTGAGGAGCGCCAGTTCAACTTGGAGTTGACTACTCACACCCAGGTGAGTGAGGTTGTGGGTGGCTGGGAAGGCAACCGGCCACTGTCTGCACCTGTGCTCATGGGGAGGCCCCACCTCAGGCCCTACTCCAGGTCCTGATGGATGGGATGTATTGCATTTGTGTCTGGGGGCCCCCATAACTGCCCGGCCTGCTTTCTAGGGATGCCAGGGCAGGGAGCCAGGAGCAGGCCCAGACGTGCCCTGAAACCCATTGGCAATGCTCAGCCTTTGGTACCAGCTTTAGCCCTTCCCAGGCCATTCTCTGGGAAGGGCCCAGATTTCCAGTTTGTCCAGAGATCCAGAGCAGAGCTCCTGTTCAGGGCAGGCCCTGTGCTGGGTGCTGCTGGGGGGAGGCTGACTCCTGGCCGGGTGCCTCCCAGGAGGGCACAGCACTCTCCCCAGAGCGGCCCACAGAGCGGCCTCTTGGGTAGAACGTGTGGTAGTTAGGCCTTGCTGGCTACACCTTTGCAGTTCTTGTGGGACAGGAAGCTTCTTCCTCACAGAGACTGCGGCCCCAGGTCCCAGCCCCTCACTGGCAGGCCTGGGGCAGGGGCCTAATGCACAGCCGAGCCTGAGCTCTGGGGTGACAGGCAAATGGGCCCAGGCCCGGCCCAGAGCAGACCTCACCCGGAGGGGATTCGATTTCTGGGTGTTGATCTTGTGGAAGGAGTTCCCAAAGTGAATCCAAAAGTGCTCTTGGGCTTCCTCAGAATAAATGTGCGGCTTCTCCACAGCTCCCCTGTGAGGGGCCTCGCCGCGTGTGGGCGTGCCCCGGGGACTGGGACACACTCAGGCAGCCCTCCTGGGGGACGGGGGGCACCACGAGCCGAGCCCTGAGGCTGGGCCTGTGGACAGCGGCTCACCGGAGCAACTGGGAGCCCTTGCAGACAGATGAGCCTGAGGGAGGGCGAGGCCTTTGGGCTGAGCCGCCCACAGCCAGCCCCTCTGCTGTGGAAGATCATCTGGCCCCACCTCCTGGGGCCCTGCTCCTAGGTCTTGCCTGAGGTTCATGAGCTGGGTGGGCTTTTCTTGTAGGAAGAGCTGACGGATCTGGCCCTCCCTTGTCACGTGTCAGGCATGAAGAAGTCCCTGGTCCTGGGCATTTCTGGGAAGCCCCAGGGATTGCAAGTGACCATCGCCATCTCTGACGGCAGGTGAGCTCCGGGCCAGGGCCAGGGCCTCAGGGCTGAGGCCTCCCACGAAGGACCAGCACTGTGCCACGGTGCCAGCCTCCTCCCCGCCGATTCCTGCCGCCAGGGAACGGCCCCTTGCCGCCTCTCTGTGGACCAGATTCCCCTGCCCCTCCCCACCCTCCGGTATGGTTTCCAGGCAGATAGGGGATGGAAGGGGACGGCGTGGTAGGTACCTAGGACCTTCCCACTCAAGGCCCAGCATCTGTGAGGCAGGCCAGGCTTCTTTCTTGGTGCTGGGGAAGGCAGGAAAGGTGGGTCTGTGGGGCGGCTCTGCTGTGAGGGAGCCTGAGGAGGAGGCCTGGTTTCTGGGCAGCTCCCCCACGCCCGCCCAAGGTGGCTCGCTGGGCAGGGCTGGGTCAGGAGCGGCCTGTGACATGGCACCCACGGGCCCGGGGCAGTGTTTTCAGCACAGAGCAGTGGCCAGGCCACCCGGAGGAGCTCCGCCTGGACTTTGGCTCCACAGTGCCACTGAGGACCCGTGTGAATCGCCAGCTCATCCTGACCAATCACTCCCCGATACAGACCCCTTTCACCCTGAAGTTTGAGTACTTCGGGAGCCCCAAGCACAGCTTGAGCAAAAAGACAAGCCTGTAAGTCTGCTTTCTTTCAGAAACTGTTCCCAGGGCAGGTTTGGCTGGGTGGGCTTTACCCTGTTGAGCCTGTGTGGTTTAGGTGACCAGGGGCCGTGGCCAGTCACTGTGAGGGGACAGTCTGAGGGAAAACCGCTCCTGCCGCCCACCTCCAAGACCCCGAGTGGGCCTGTGGGAGAGGCCCGGCCTGCTGAGGGGGAAGCTTCTGACAGGCCAGGCTGTGTCGGCCGAGGGAAGTGTGTGGACAAAGGCACAGCTGTGAGAGTCCGCGAGAGCTCACAGAACAGGAAGTGTGCCTGGGCTCACACGAGGGCGAGATGGGAGGGGTCTGCTGCGGAGGCGACTGTGGTCAAGAGCAGAGGGGAGAGTGGGAACACTGCTTACCCCTCCACACACACACACACACACGAATACATGCAGTGGTTTGCTGGAGCCAGTGGGTTCGGGCTCAGGAGTGCCGACTTAAATTTTCAGGCTTTCTGCAAGGCTGCGACTTGATATCAGCCGCAGTGAGAGTATTTACACCGCAGAAATAGGCAAACACTACAAATTAGGCCTTTTTTTCCCCTTCTTGAGACAGTTTCTCAGCCCAGCAGTGCACACCTCCTCGCAGCCTAATCTCATAAAGCAGGGCAGCCCAGCTTTAAAAAATCATAGCCATGGGCGGTGGGGAGCCATCAACAAGTTCTAAGCCAGGAACTTTCCACTCCAGAAAAGTTAGGTGCACCTGATGCTAGGCAGATGTCAGCAGGAAAGGCTGGACGTGGGGCTGGGGGCCTGTTGCAGAAGGCTGGGCAAGAGATGGGGAGCCTGGCCTGGGTTTGTATCCAGGGACACCAGAGCACGAGCCTGGATGGGAGCACCCCTGCTCCAGAGCCTTCCTGGACTCCTTGGGAGGCAATCCCTGGGGCTGGTGAGTGGCCCACAGACAGAGATGCTTCAGGCCCCTGGTGAAGGTGCAGTGGGAGCAAAGACTAGAGAAGGAGCTGAAGAAAAGATCTGAGCAGCTCTGCCCTGGGACGAGCAGGCAGAGTTACCTTCCCTGTGGGAGCCTGGCATAGGGTGTTGGGCGCCATGGGAGATGGCTCAGGTCTTGGGAAAGTCTCAGGTGCCTTGATGCTATTTCTGTGTCTCCATATCGTCAAGGCCCGACTTGCCCCCAGCCCTGCTAAAAACAGCTCGGATTCGAGAGCGCTTGGCCACGCGAGAGCAGCTGGGTAAGAGTTACCAGGGTGGTGGCTGCCAGGCCCGGACCGTGCCCAGAGCTGGGTTCCCCACAGCCTTCTGAGGATGTGGGCTAGCAGCTGCCGGGGAGAATGAGGAGGACCAGGGATCCCATCACGTGTCTTTTCTAGCTGAGGTTCCAGCAATGGCCGTGACTGTCTGCCTGCCAGGACCCCTCTCCAATGAGGCCATCTCCCCACACAGCTTGGGCACAGGGCCCAGACTTGATTTGGCATAGGAAGTGGCCCGTAAGGGTGGGTTTCTTCTGGGCCCTGGCCTCTTGGGAGGTGAAAGAGGCAGACCAAGCAGGGTCTTAAGCCAGCTGGCTCTTGGGCTCCGGGAGGAGGGCACGTTCAGCCTGATGGCAAGCCATCGGGTGGCTTGTCTGAGGCTGTGCTTTGCTGACTTCTGCGGGTTTGCTCCCACCATGGGGTCCTGAATCCATCCTCCCGATTCTCCCTCAGCTTTTATGGAAAACATGTTATCTCATGGGAAAGGAGCTGCCTTCTTTCCCCACATTTCCCAAGGCATTCTGGGGGCCTACCAGAAGCTAAGCATTGACATCATGGGCTGTGCAAACATGTGGGGCGAGTACTGGGACAGCCTCATCTGCACGGTAAGGATACAAGGCGGGGAGGAGCCTGACCCCAACCTCACCTTTAGGCTGTCTCTCTTCCAGCTCCTGGCCCTTCACCTCTCAGACCTCACTGAGTTGAAAGGCGAAGCCCACCAGGCTTGGGATGGGTGCAGCAACCTCTGGGGTTACGGGTGGGACAGTTCAGGCATGGAGGAGCTCCTTGTGAGCCATAGAACCTTCCACATCTTTTCCCATGAGATGCAGGGCAGGGGCCACATGGAGGAGGGCAGAGGAATCAGAGAGGCCATCTGTCTGGGCCAGGAGCCCAGGCAGGGAAATGGGCCTGAGACCTGGGGAGTAGGGAGTGGATAGTTCCAGCCTCCTAAAGCCGCATCCTCGCCCAGCCCTGTGGGCATTCATTCGTTCACTTTTCAGCCTGTTTATTTACTCACCCACTTTGCCCACAGTGAGCACCTGCTGTGTGTGGGTCCTGTGTACTGTGGAGGACACAGGGATGATAAGATAGCAGATGACGTCTGCCAGGAGCTCCCAGTTTAGCATGGCGGCATAAGATGTGTAGATTCTCCTCCAGTACTTAGTTATTGCATAAAAGGTTCCATGAACTAGTTAGTAAATTGAGCAGGTGAATTATAGTAGATATCTGCTTTAGATTGTTTGTATTAGGTATGACAAAGGGTCGATCACCTTAATATGTAGAGTTCTTTAACAATAAGGGGGGGGGGCGGCCATAGCCCAGTGGATGGGGTGCCGGTTCACCACATGGGAGGCCCCGGGTTCGGTTCCCAGGGACCTCTCCTGGCGGGCAGACCGCCTGAGAAGGCAAAGCCGCCATGGGCAGGGCGGAGCCGCTGTGGGCAGGTCAAAAAGCCGCCACGGGCAGGGCAAAGCTGCCACGAGCAGGGCAAACCTCCTGGGAATGGAAGCAAAAACCGCCCACAAACGGAAGCAAAAATCCGCCTGCGAACAGAGTGGAGCCGCCTGCGTGGTGAGCTGACTCGGCGCATCCCCGCGGCGGGGGGGAGACATAGCAGACACAAAAGAACACAAAAATGAACACAGCAAGAGCAAGCAGAAAGGGGGGCATATGTAACAAACAAACAAAAAACAATAAGTGAAAAAAGCATCTGAATGGGCAAATGGTTTGAATAGGCGATTCACAGAAAGACAAATACAGATGACCAATATGGCAACATCACTAGTCATTTAAAAATGCAAATTAAAGTAGCAATGAAATACTAGTTTTTGTCAGATTAGCGGTTTAAAAGTTGGAGAAGGTACAGGGAACAGTGCAGGCAGGGAGGTGGGTGAATGGATACCACCCCTCCGGGGACACCTTTGGACTGTTTTGGAATGCACATTTAAAGTTTCCTTCAAAAAGAAGTGAATAATGTACCAATAACTTCATACCATGTTTCTTTTTCTTCTCAGCTTTGTTAATAATAGAAAAAAAAGAAAGGAAACAACCCAAACATCTTTATCCACCAATAGAGGATTGGATAAAAACATTGAGATACATCCATACATTGGAATTCTCTAGTCCTTTTTTTTTTTTTTTTAAGATTTTATTTATTTTATTACATATCTCCCCTCCCCCCTGCTGCGGCGATGCGCCGAGACTGGTCACTGCGCAAGCGTGGCTTTCCCCGCTTGTGGGCGGCTTCTGCTTCCATTCACGGCCGGCTCTTGCTGCAGTTCGCGGGTGGCTGGCTGCGCTCCATTCGTGGGTGACCTGCCCTGCCCGTGGCGGCTTTTTGCCCTGCCCACGGCGGCTCTGGCCCGCCCATGGCGGCTTGCCCTTCTCAAGGCGGTCTGCCCGCTAGGAGAGGTCCCCGGGAACCGAACCCGGGGCCTCCCATGTGGTATGCCAGTGCCCTATCCACTGGGCTATCGAGCCGGCCCCTCTAGTCCTTTAAATAATGCTGTAAATCTCTATTAGCAAAATTGTTTTTCATATATTGTTAAAAGAGAAGATTCCCTCCCCACCAAAAATGTGTTTTAAGTACACAAAAGAAAGTCTGGACAGTTGTACACTAAAATATTGAGAGTCATGCTGGGAGGGTAGGATTAGGAGTGATTATCCTACTTTGTATTTTAAATTATGAAAAAACACAAGTGTGGGAAACAAATGTGGCTCAAGTGATTGAGCTCCTGCCTACCACATGGGAGGTCCCGGGTTTGGTTCCCGGTGCCTCCTAAAGAAGATGAGCAAGACAGCGAGCTGACACAACAAGAGACACAAGGAGGAAAACGTAATGAGAGACACAACAAAGCAAGGAGCAGAGGTGGCTCAAGCGATTAGGCACCTCCCTCCCACAGGGGAGGTCCTGGGTCTGGTTCCCTGTGCTTCCTAAAAAGATTATCAGTGCACACACACACACAAAACAGACACAGCAAATGCAAACAATGAGAGGGTGGGGAGAAATAAATAAAATCTTGAAAAAAAAACCCACAAGTATTTATTACTTATTATTATCAGGGAAAAAAAACCAATATCCTTTCAATTGGAAGAAAAAATACAGAAATTTGATAGCAGGGGACACAAGAGGCCAAAGTGTCATGGCAGGAGAGCTCACTTCAGGCTGGGAGGCCTGTGCAGACTACAGGGCTGGGGACGGATAGCAGGGATGGAGGAAGGGAAAGGAGGGGATGCCAAGGCTGGGAGGTGAGGCAGCCCCCAGGCCTCTGGGGTATCTAGAGTGGGCATCAGATGGTGGGGGAGTGAGGCCAGGCCCAGCTGGTGGGACCAAGCTCTGGAGACCCTGGGCTGGCTAGAGCAGTGGAGGCCTTGCCTGGGGGAATGGGGTGACGCAGGGCTGGTGTGTGTTTGCAGGTAGGAGACCTGCTGCCAACCATCATCCCGGTGCACATGGCAGTGGTGGGCTGCCCCATCAGCTCCCTGCGGACCACCTACTACACAGATGCTCAGCCCCAGAAGAAGACTATCATCAGGTGCCCGACCCACGGCCTCATCCTCTGCTCCCCAACCACCCCTGAAGCCCTCTGGCCTGAGCCCCCGCTGCCCTCCCGCCTGGCTGCCCACGCTGGCTTGTTGCTCTAATTGGGCCAGAGCCCTTTGGGGCCACCTAGCAAGAAGGTCCCAGGGCTGGGCTGACCCGGAGAGGAGAAGCCTCAAGAGCCACAGCTGCCATCTGTACATTTCTGAGGGCTTTGAGGGGCCAGCAGTGGCCAGCAGTCAGTGTGGCCTGAGATGGGTGCCGGGCCGGTCGGTCCAGCAGTGGAGAGCAGCCCTGAATCACAGTTCACCAGGCACTGCACGGGGAAGGCCTCCAGCCCTGCATCTCGGGGCGTTTGGGGACGAGGAAAGACCTCCTCCCTAACAGAGTCCCCCTACCCTCCGCCCCTGCCATTGAAGTAAGCCCACCTGTAAGTTGTCCCCAGGCAGTGGCTGTGCTGAACCTGGCTTCCCCTCCCCAGGTTCGGCACTCAGCTCTCTGGAGGAGACACGGTCACCCGGGTCCTTCGCCTGAATAACTCCAGCCCTTGCGGTGAGATGCTCACGGGCCGAGTAGGGGTTCTCACTACAGGCTGTGACTTGTGGTGAGCCAGGCTGGGAGGGGAGATGCAGGAGAGGAGATTATGGCCCGTGAAGAGGAGCCAGGAGGCCAGGTGGCCTGCGGTCAGTGAGGGAGGACCCCAAGGGCCAGGTGGGGAGGTGACCAAGCCTGTCTGGGGCTGCCGGGGAGAGCCACTGTAGCCCTTGAGGACAAGACTTTTCCTTGCCCAACCTCAGGCCTCCCCGTGTCGATGGGGCCACAGACGCTCTGCTCTCATGCCAGTGATTTTGCGTAGGGACAGGCACTTCCAGGGGACACCCTTTGCTGTGCCTTCTGTAGTATCTGAGCTGCACGCCCAGGGGTTGTGCACGGTGCTGGGGCTCTAGAGGCATCGGGACAGCGGGCTCTCTGTTGAGGGCCTTCTGTCCTGACGGGTGGGACCGAGCTCGCCTTGGGCTGCAGTGCGTCCAGCGTGCTGGGGTAGGATGGTGAGGAAATCCAACCCAGGCTTCCCTGCGGGGAGAGCTGACACGGAGTCCAGGAGCTTGGCCTGGGGAGCGTATTGGCATGAAGAGTGTTCCGGGCAACAGGGACAACATACGCACAGCTCAGAGGCCCGAGGGAGTCCGGCCCGTCTGAGGAAGCCTCCTGGCTGCATGGCAGGGTCCCATGGGGATACTCAAGGCCTCCCGAGGCCGACTGAGCGGTGTCTCTGGGGGCAGGGCCGGGGCACTGTCATCTTTCAGGTTCCTCAGGTGACTCTAATGTGCAGGCAGGAGAGCACTGCTGCTTTTGAGCTGGCTTTTTTTT